>CM052892.1:72359534-72432191 GCA_028534135.1 Potos flavus | reverse complement strand
GTGTTTAATGTTGTGTCTTCATTGTTTTCCTGATTAAATCAGCAATATAAGTTTTGCAAAAATGACAAATTGTATGGATATTTAAATCAGAGAAGGAATGTATGACATATACTTTTTAAAATTTTTTACTTAAATTCAATTTAGTTAACATATAGTGTATTATATGTTAACATATAGTGTATTAGTTTCAGGGGTAGAATTTAGTGATTTATCAGTTGGGTATAACACCCAGTGCCCATTATATCATGTACCCTCCTTAACGCCCATTACCCAGTCACCCCATCCTCCCCACCCACCTCTCCTCCAGCAACCCTCAGTTTGTTTCCCGGAGTTAAGAGTCTCATGTGGTTAGTCTCCCTCTCTGTTTTTACCTTATTTTATTTTTCCTTCCTTTCCCCTATGTTCATCTGTTTTGTTTCTTAAATTCCACATGAGTGAAATCATATGGTATTGTCTTTCTCTGACTGACTTATTTCGCTTAGCATAATACCCTCTAGTTCCATCCATGTTGATGCAAATGGCAAGAGTTCATTCTTTTTGATGGCTGCATAGTATTCCTCTGTGTGTGTGTGTGTGTGTGTGTGTGTGTGTGTGTGTGTGTGTACACACACATACCACATCTTTATCCATTCATCTGTCGATGGACATCTGGGCACTTTCCACAGTTTGGCTATCGTGGACATTGCTGCTATAAACATTGGGGGGCAGGTGCCCCTTCGATTCACTACGTCTGTATCCTCTGAGTAAATACCTAGTAGTGCAGTGACTGGGTCATAGGAAAGTTTTATTTTTAACTTTCTGAGGAACTTCCATACTCTTTTCCAGAGTGGCCGCACCAGTTTGCATTCCCACCAACAGTGTAATAAGGTTTCCCTTTCTCTGCATCTGTTGTTTCCTGAGTTGTTCATTTTAGCCATTCTGACTGGTGTGAGGTGTTATCTCATTGTGGTTTTGATTTGTATTTCCCCGATACCGAGTGATGATGAGCATTTTTTTCATGTATCTGTTGGCCATTTGTATGTCTTCTTTGGAGAAATGTCTGTTCATGTCTTCTGCCCATTTCCTGACTGGATTTTTTGTTTTTTGGGTGTTGAGTTTGATAAGCTCTTTATAGGTTTTGGATTCTAAGCCCTTTACCTGATATATCATGAGTGACATATTCCTAACCACTAAGTCACAAGCATTGATGGGACATCCATACACAATCTCAGACTTTTAGGAAGGCATTTTAGATGTTTATCTGTGTCCCTGAGGTGAGAAAAACTGGATACCCCTTACGACCTGCCCTTCAAAAGCAAGGTTCTCAATACAGAAAACAAAGTACGTTAGTGGGTAAAGAGTTAAATAGAACTCCAAGAACACCAGCATTCTAAGGACACAGGTTCATGAATTTCTGCATCACGACCTTAGGACCTTTTAGCGGGTCTCAGCTCTATCCAGCAACAAAATGACGTCGGTAATAATTCTCAAGGTAACAAGAGGATGGCCTGAACAAACTGCATGGTGAACCTCAAATAAATGCTATGTTAGGTCAGAGCAAGGATTTGTTTTGCTATAGCAGACTGTAATTAGCCAATGATGCCATCACTTTCCCACGTACTCATATTTTATTTCTTCTTTCAAATTACAGAATAAATTAAGATACATGTTGGAAAAGCTTCATTTCATACCAGTATTTAATAAAAACCATTTGAGCTCTTTTAAGAATAGATGCCTAAATATTTTCCAATTCTAAAATGTTTAAGCACTCTTAAATGACATTTTAGGGGTGCCTGGGTGGCTCAGTTGGTTAAGCATCCAACTCTTGATTGCGGCTTGGGTCATGATCTCAGGGTCGTGACAGGGCTGGGCACAGAGCCTGCTTCAGATTCTCTCTCTTTCTCTCCCTTGGCCCCTCACCCACCACTCTGTCTCCCCCTCTCTTAGAGGAAAAAAAAGAAAAAGTGACATTTTAAAAAGGTCTCGGGACATGGGGAACTACCAAACACTGTATCTTATAAATAAAAAATTTCATTTTCAAGTTCACGTCAAAACTCTCGGTCAATGTTAAAAACAGCTTTATGACTCCCAGCCTTTACGCGCATGCTACTAGTACATGGAAATTTCCCAAGGTTGAAATGAACATCCATCAAACAGCAGATGTCTAATCCAGTGGCGCTCAGAGTGTGGTTCTTGCATTGGCAGCATCAGTACCACCTGGGAACTTGCAGAAATGAACACTCTCGGACCCCACCGTAGACCCACTGAATCAGAAACTCTGAGGGTTGGGCCCAGCAGTCTTGAGCTTTAACAAAGCCCTCAGGAGGCTCCGATGCACTCAAAGATCGAGAATCACTGGTCTATTTTAAAGATTCAAAGCAACGGCTCCATAGGTTATGCCTAAAAATGTGACCCCTGACTGCATTACTGTGACACTCCTCGCTGGCTATTAAATAAGAGCATGTAAATCAATACCACTCCCACCAAAATCTCTGCAGAGCTCCGATCACAAGCAGTGTGTTTATTGCTGCCAATGGTTCCAATCCTCATGGCCTACACCCAGGCTTTCTTCATGTATTCTAACCACAAAAGCTTAATTCAACTATTTGAGCACCTATCCCCTTTGAAAAACTTTAATATTCTACATAGGGCTTTTGGAAAATCAAGAGGAGCAGGTAATACAAAAATCATTTATTCTTGACCTTCAATTATATTTCTGTATTTATATTTGATTCATTCATTGGTTATCCTAGAACTATGTCCAAAGCTTTGGTTTAGTCGTAAAAGGCACAAAGAAATATTCGAAATGTTTCATTTCTTAAGTGTGTGCCACCTAGGGGCACCTGGGTGGCTCAGTCAGTTAAGTGTCTGCCTTCGGCTCAGGTCATGATCTCAGGGTCCTGGGATCGAGTCCAGCACTGGGCTCCTTGCTCAGCAGGGAGTCTCCCTCTCCCTCCGCCCCTCCCTTGTCCCACTTATGCTCTCTTTCTCACTCTCACCCTCTCTCTCTCAAATAAATAAATAAAATCTTAAAAAAAAAAAGTATGCCATCTACTTGGGAAAATAGGCACAGACTGAGAAATCTACAAACATTCAACTCATTGCCACAATGACACTATAGGCAGATGTCACCATCAGCAAAAGTGGTAGAGACGGGAGCCAGGATGGAGGGGATTTAGACATGATGGCGTGGGGACACACTCAAAAGAGAATGACAGCAACAGGGTCACGAAGGAGCAGAAGCACAGTAGTGCTGCAGGGACAGTGCCCAGATGAGCCTGACAGGAGTTCAGAGTTCATGTCAAGGGCCCACAGGTGATGGGAATGGGAAGTTGCGTTGGCTCAAACCGTGGAAGGCCTTGGATGTGGAGCCAAGGACTTCCGGTTTCTTCTCAAGCTATAGGGAGTCAATGAAGGTTTTCAGAGGGAGGGAGTAACATAAAAACGTTTTAGGAAAGGTGATCCAAGCATGAAAGACAGATCTCGGAGAAGGAGGAGGCAGGAGAACGGACTACACTAGAACCGTTTATTCTGTACGGATGGCCTACGGGCTAGGCTATACTGGGCTCTTTAAACAGTCTGGGCCTGTAGAGGTAATTATGAGCTTGTACAGGGAGGCTGCAGTAATGCACAGAAATCCCTGGCTTGTCTACTCTGTGGGCACTCCCGTCAAACAACCAAGTTACACTGCTGACACCTGGCACCCAGGGAAGCCACCCAGGTCCCCGATCAGACCCTTGTTCCACTGCCGAGTGATCATGCGACACTCCAGCCTGCGAAGAGCAGAGCTCTCATCCACACTGGGGAAGAGTAAGAACAGAAGCATAACACGCCACCTCTCCAACCTCCGCTCCAGCCTAATTCCCAGAAGAGTAACTACAGACCTTGTCTAGAATGCTGGGACTTCGCCAAAGCTGGTCGGCAGGGCCAAGTGTCACTACTAATTGGCAATAAACCCAAAGGCAGATTTACAAATCGTAAATCACAAAATATATAAACTAACCATACACAATTTGAAATGTGTATATGTGTATATATTCAAAAAGTGGTTCCCCATATAAAACTCTTAATAGGCTATTCCTAACCCTTTTCTGAATCATAGGAAAAAAAAGTAAACATTGACAGCTGGCTCTACGGACCTGAGCTAAATGCTGTGAATTCCTCCCGCCCACCCCCATGCCTGACACGCACTGTGATGGGGGCATTTTAACTGCAGGGCCAGGATGACGAAGCACAAAAACAGGGGAAACATCTTAATGAGTTTGCTGAAAATTCTTAAGCTGGATGTCTCTGTTTATTTTTGTAGAGTAAACACGGGCCAAGATGACTTAGAAATGGTACTAATAATAACAGAAAACACAGCAGCTTGTGCTTTCCCAAGACAATGTGGTAGCTTTCTTAACCAGTGGTCCCTTGTAAAAATTATCAACCTCTAGGTCCTCTGCCAAGATGCCAATGGAAGAATGTGAAGTCAGACGTTTTCAGTGCTGGTATTTATTACTGGTACAGTATTAATTTGTGCTAGAAGGAAAACAGGTCAGCAGGACTGGATTTAACAACTAAGAAAGCAAGGAGGAGCTAGAGGAGCATGTATCTGGAAAAATGACCAATGGCATTCGTCTGACAGAGACGTGTGAGGAGATATTGCCTATAGACCTGATCCCTTTTTATTCCAATGCTCATATTCATGGCTCAGTACATTTACCTTCCACCCAGCCAGTTCTTTGATAAGGCTTCCCAATCCCTCTGCTACTTTTTTTTGCACTAACATATGCAGCGTGAAATATGATTCACTCCTTCATGAGAGATCAATACCCACAGTTGATAAATACCCGTATTGATCTTGCAGTGCTATATGCTGGTCTCTGGGCCCATGGCATATTAATAGTAGTTAACCAGTAATTCATTTTAAGGTATGTGAAGGCTTTTTTTCCTTACTCTTCTCTAGTGTCAAGATTTCCAGAGTTGTTGCACTTTGAGTCCCTTACATTCAAACCAAGAGTAAGACTCCCTTTTCAATGACAAACCAAACCCCAGTTTCCTATATGAACGATCGCACAGAAAACCAGAATTAACAGTTTACAAACAATAAGACTATTTATGACTCACAGTGATCTCAGTTAATTTACTGAGAATGGTTCATTTACCTATAGCAGGTTTTACTTTTCTTTGTGATCCCATGCCTTGCATGGTCCCTGTCCTACTTAGCTTCTTGTTTTAAGAGTTACCCACCAGGCAAAATCGTTCACTGCTAAGTCTGAGATCTCAAAATTACCCATCTAACATGTTGTGCTGAGTATTAGGAGGATACAGAAAAAGTGTCAGTCATTTTCTCTATTTCCTTTTATTTTTTTAAGGAAAATTAAGGTCTGAAGACTGTGTTCAATGATGACCTGTCGGAATCGGGAGGACAACGGGGATACCTCCCTGGGACAAGAAGGCTTGTCTGGTTTTTTTTTAGCTTTCTTGTCTGCAGGACCACCCCTATGTCCAGATTAACAGCTCCTGGCATTTCCTAGACTTAGGAATAATGGAGAAACCCAGAAAGATGCTTCCGATCTCTCCCCACCAAGGGGAGAACCTGGAGAGAGACACAGGGAGAACAGATGTCCTGTGAGCTGATTGCTGGAGCCTCTAAGCACGCACACAATTCCAAGAAAGGCTTGCTATCACGACAAGGGAATGGGTGGGTTTGCAGAGGAAGAGCAGAGCTGGTGCAGAAGGAGGCCTGATCACGGAGGGGGCCGTGTGCCTACTGTCCCCTCACAGGTGTCTGTGATGACGAACAAGGGATCATCACCTCCACTGGCATCTTCCCCTGGCGGAGACACAACTCATGTTCAACACAAGGAACTTACTGTGCACAAGGCAACCTGTGTGGGACCTTGGGGCACAAAGGCTGCAGTCCTTGACGCTGCAGCACGCACAGGGACAGTCTGAGACAAACACACAGAAGGAGAGACTGGCCAAGGCTGTGGGAAAACACAAACCGTGCAAAGGGAGGGAGAGATGAAGTCCAGCCTTCCGAGTACGTGTTCTGCTGCTGCTGGCTCGCTCACGTCACTCTTGTGCACAAAGCAGGGAATGTGTTTGGGCCAATTTCTCCTTTTTCCCATGGAGTTTTTTAAAAAATGTAATCTGGTCCTGGAGGAACTACCAAGTTCAGTGTTCTTAGGGTGAAGGCTTTCCAAACCAAAATGAATCTGAAGTTGGTCTTTCAAGCCACGAGTAGGTCTGGTTCAAAGGCATGTGAAGTATCAATGTGGGATGCAAAGGGATCTGAAGAGACAGAGAGAGGGAGAGACAGAGGGAGGGAGACACAGAGAAAGGGAGGAAGACACTGACTGATGAACATGACCACATCAAAGAAACCAAGCAGGAACTATGGGGGAGATGGTGAAAATATGAAGAGAAAAAGGTCTTCCAAGAAAGCGGGGGCCACTGAAAAGCCCTGGGAGTAACCCATCCATTGTGTGCAGCAATCCCTGAACATGGGCTTCCAGGACCTCTTGACCTCAAACTTTCTTGTTGAGTAAGTTCTTCTTCCTAGCTGACCTCTTAACTCGGGGTTAAAGGCCCTGTGGGCAAAGCTTCCCCAGGACAGGAACTGACAATGCCCCCTCAAGCAACAAGGACTGAGCCAACAAGTCCTGAGCCAGCAAGACCCCCGAGGGACTGACCGAAAGACAATGCTTGACTTGACCTTCACTGTCCACCTGCAGGGACCCATCCACCATTGCCCTGCATTTTCCTTTGGTAACCCTGGAAGTATTTTCAGCACCTCAGAGACAGTCTTTGAGGCATTCATCTGCTGTCTTCGGGAGCTGGCCTCACTAAAATAAATGCCTTTCTTGCTTCTCTCCCACTTGTCTCTCTGCGTTAGGATTTTTGACAGCAGCAAGTGGTCGAACCTGGTCTGTTTGGGACCCCAGAGCTGGCTGCTCCTGCACCCCCGCATCCCAGCTACAAGCTCAAGTGCTGGTCAGTCCATCCCTGCCTTCAAGGAGCTTCTGTCTGTGGTGACAAAGAGCGCCAAGGAGAAATTAAGGGATCATAAAAGGTTTCCGTAAAAGAGTCTTCATATATATATATATGTATGTACACACACATATACACACATATATAAATACACACACATATATCCCCCCAGCAGGAAAATGAGGGTGCTGCCGGCATAGAAGGATGGAGTTCAGACTCTCCTCCAAGGAGAAAATCCTAAGTGGATCTGAAGGCTGGCACCCCATGGCACAGGCTTCCCCACTTGGTCCCAGAGAGCAGGTGATGGCATCGCACAACGTTCCCTCCCACACGCGCGCACCTACCTGTGTTCCCATTCCCAGGTTTCTGCTCTCCCTTCCCTGCTCTCCCTGCGTGTTCCCCCTTCCGCATCCCCCCTCCCTGTGTGCCTCAGAACTCCCCGGGGCCACCCAGGAAAACTGCTAGCCAGCAGAGGGAGAAGATAGGGAGAAGATGCCATTTCTCTGACTTTGCTAGAAAATGTCTCATGCTGTGAAAATTTTCTTTTAGGCTAGCTCAGAATTCCCTATCATTGGCAAGATGCCAGAGAGAGCGTGCATCTCTGTCGACACCGCCAGCGGAACAGGATGAGTAGCAGTGCCACCAACAGGCACCCAGCTGGCCTGGGTTTGGGAGGGGACGGGGAAGAGAGGAGGGACGTCTGGTGCTCTGCTAAAAAAGAGACCTTACAGGGAATCCCCTCCCCACTCTTTTTTGTATCCCTTGCACTGGGAAAATTTGAAGTTACGAGCATTTGTGACAGACTGTGAACGTAGATTTGTGTCTGCCCAGACAACCTCAAATGCAGAGGCTTCGTCAGGCTCTCCTGCTCGGCCACGAGGGGCGCTGGGCACCGGGGGGTCTGTCTGCAAGTCTGCTCCTGGCCAGCATCCTTTGGATTTGGAATCTAGATTCTTTTATAACTTTCTCTTTAAAAATAAGATCGCAGAGGGTGGTAGGGGAGGGATGGGCGGGATGGATGATGGGTCCCAAAGAGGGCACTTGTGATGAGCACTGGGTGTTGTTTGGAAGTGACGAATCGCTGAAATCTACTCCAGAAACCCGTACTGCGCTGTTAACTAACTAGAATTTAAACTTGAAAAAATTACTGAAAAATAAACACAAAAGTGAGATCACAGGTGTTTGTCTTTGCTCCTGCAGGTCTCAGGTGGTGATGGGAGGCTTGGGAGGGGACACTTCAGTAAACGTGAAGAAATAAAAAACCAGTTCCATCGCATCATATTGTTTCACACGGCTTTCGCTCAGCTTGAGCTTCTGCCTGGTTCCCGTGTCGCTTCAGTGAGGTATCTGCGGTGCAGCGTGCTTCTGGTCTTCAGGAGCGATCCCTGAGTAGGCCTGCCTCCCACTCCCACAGCCTGCCTCTCAGCCAGCTGTCACCCTTGGCAGCAGGGCTAGCCTGGGGGGAGAATGCCTCGGGGCCAGGACACACCCCAACCACTGCACACAGCAGCCTCTGGCGAGAGGACCGATCCTCGGGGACCCAGGGTGACGCCAGGACCAGCGGTCTGAGCCCAGTTTTAAACCCACCACAGGCTGGCGTGTTCGCGCCAAGAAGTCACACCTTACGTCTGACTGCAGCAGTTCCACAAATGCGGAGGCCCCCATCCACGGCTCCCTGTCAAGGGTCCACGAGGTCAAACCGGTTTCCACAGTAACATAAGGATGTTACTCGTCTTCTCCACTGTGTTGACAGTGGCGCTGGTGACGTGGAAGCAGTGGTGAGGACATCAAGGCAGTCCCACCAAACCGCTCCGGTGCTCATTGGATCCCTCACAGCAGTCCTCATTTGTAATATTTTACTTTGTAAAATATTAAAGAATTTAAAAATTTTTATGTCAACCTTGCTTAAGATGCCCTTGATGAAGCAGGAAAAAAAAGCCCTTGATTAAATCTCCACCTTTGCCCGTGCCTTTTTAATATCCCATGACAAAGTGGGAGAGATGCATAAAGCACTTCTCTGCTGCAACCCGAGGGCGATGGTTTCCTTGAACGAGGTGCTTTGTGCAAATGTCTGAATGAAGAGCTTGATGCTCAGCTTTTTTTATGAACACCATATATACTTGAAAGAATGATGACGAACTGGCTACTGGGGCTTGGGCACTTGGCACTGTCTTGAAAAAGAACAAAGCGAGCCTATCACTTCAAGGAAAACTGACAGTATTTATTGCCCCAAATTCAAGCTTTCAAGTAAAAATCACAATTTTTGGAAACTTATGTCCGCCACCATGCACTTGACAGCTTCTCAAATTTGAAGATGTTTCAACAAGCTCAGTAGTGATACTAACGAATCGGATTTTTCTGATATTTTGCAATGAAATAAGGCCTCTGGAAGATCTGCACAACTCAGTGAACTAATATTTTCCAAATGACCAATGAATGATGTTATAAAATAATGCACGGGTGAAAGGTCCATTTAAAGTGTAGGACAGAGGGTGGCTGGGTGGCTCAGTCTGTTCAG
Organism: Potos flavus; assembly: GCA_028534135.1. Classification (NCBI taxonomy): domain Eukaryota; kingdom Metazoa; phylum Chordata; class Mammalia; order Carnivora; family Procyonidae; genus Potos; species Potos flavus. The sequence continues at coordinate 72,422,716 of CM052892.1, read as the reverse complement.
CATCTGACACTTGATTTCGGCTCAGGTCATGATTTCAGGGTCAAGACAAGGTGTCCTGTGTTGGGCACTGCACACAGCAGGGAGTCTACCTGGGATTTTCTCGCTCTCCTGTCTTTCTTCCTCTGCCCTTCCCTTCACCTGCACAGGTGCACACAGGCTCTCTCTCAAAATAAGTAAATCTTAAAGTAAGTAAATAAAGTGCAAGATGGACCAATGGATTTTAATTTGGCAGAGAACAAAAAGCTCATTAGCATGGTTTCAGACTCTACCCTGCAACTCATCTTTAAGAAATCATCACCAGGGCACCTGGTTGGCTCAGATGGCTCAGACTCGTGGTTTCCGCTCAGGTCACGATCTTGCAGTTGTGAGATCCAGCCCCGTATCAGGCTCTGAGCTCAGCACAGAGTCTGCTTCAGGTTCTGTCTCCCTCTCCCTCTTGCTCATGCCATCTCGCCTTCTCTCCCCCTCCCTCTTGCTCATGGCATCTCGCCCTCTCTCCCCCTCTCTCTCTCAAATAAATAAGATCTTTAAAAATAAACAAATAAATCACTTTTCAAGTTTTGGTCCGGTATCAGAAAATAGGGACAAGGGTCTCAAGAGGCTATTCAAACGCTTCTCTCTGTTTTCCAAATATTTATCCACGTGAAACTGAATTTTCATGTATTTCAATCAAAACAACAGACTGAAGAAGTAGATGATGAGAACTCAGCTGTGTCTCACTAAGTCAGACTTAAAATAGTTTGCAGAAACGTCAAAACAATGGCACTCTCTGTACTAAGTTTTCTTTTGGAAAAATATACTTATTTTTTTCACTAAAATATGTTACTTCTGCTAACAAGTGATGGATTTATTAAAGGACTTAACAAATATGTTTTTAATTTCTCAGTTTTGGGCTTAAATTCAATAAATATTGATAAGATAGAATGCACATACATACAAGCTCCTTGATGTCCTTGATGATTTTTAAGAGTGTGAAGGGATCCTTGCCCCTGAAAAGTTTGCAGACCTGTGTCTTGTGAGCTCTTCTCTTTCCAAGAGGACTGACTTCAGAGCGACCGGAATCCGGGGTCCCACCCTGAGCTTGCTGCCGAGTTAGCAGTTAGCAGTGAGTCCTGGGGGCACCTCTGGCTCTGAGTTTATGGCAGAAACACTCAGTGGGACAGACACTAACCACTGCCCCATACGGCCAAGCAGCAGCACTTCCGGGTGAGAGCACTGGCTCCCACGTCCAACTGCTCCAGGACCTTGGGTCCAGTGTCTCCGTGTAACGTGGGGATAAGGCTACTATAGACACCACAGAGGGCACCGAAGGCTCTGACGCATGGTAAGTACTCAAGAGATGTTAGCTATTGTTCTCATCACTGTCACGACATAGTGGTGGCCTTCTCTGCCATCAAGCAAGAGAACCACCAAATAATTCTGCAAAAAAAAAAAAAAATCCCTGCCACACATGCTCATCTTTGGGGTACCGCAGGAGGGCTGCGCTGCACCTGGCAGAGGCTTCCCGAGCGCAAATGAACTTGGAAAGGAACAGAATCCTCCGCGCCTGGCCTTCTCTGAGGTCAGACAGTAGCCTTGAGTACAGTCAGTATGGTATCACTCCCTAAAGTCATAATCAGGAAATGCGGGAACAATCTGTTTCTCCCACAAGGCAATCATGACAGGGCTATTTTAAACGTCAAACACAAACCTAGAGCCAGGAAAGCAAACGACCTCTTCCCTGTGTACCTGCCATGGGCCTGAACCCATCTCGACCTAGTGAGGTGAATACAGCCAGGGGGGAGCAGAGCTGACCTCTGCTTCCTGTCCCCAAACTCTCTCCCTCCCCCCCACCACCTCAAGTACTCAGTTCTGCTTCTGAGAAGCATAGCTACGAGGGTGCTGCTTCCCTTAAGTCAGTCAGGGATTTTATTTATTTGGGAGGACCGCTGCTGTTCCAAGGCTGAACTTTTAGCTTGCTATAAAGTTAATGTGCTATTCAATGTTCATTCCAGGCAAGACTGTGGGGCTGTGTATTTTCTGCCACCCCCAGAAGCCCATTATCTGTAATTGCCCATTACCATGCATAATTATTTCTCCGAGCCTGGTCTGTGACCTCCAGGGTTGCACACTGTTACAGCTAACTGCTCCATCTTACCAAATTTGTGAAGGCAGCTCGTCTGACCTTTAGCACTTGCAAGGGTCTGTTCCAAGCCAACACCAGAAGCTTCTGCAGGCGCACTTACCTCGATTCATCAACATTTCAGGTTTCTTCCCTATGCACCTTTCCCACTTCCGTGGAGTCTTATTTCTCCCCAAACAACAGGAAAACAAAGCATAATCCACTCTGCACTGTGTGGGAGCTGGTAACCAAAACTGGGAATTATCTGCAGCCCTTTGTACTCCCTTTTCTTTGAATTTGGCTATTTAATTGTATCACGTTTTTTAAAGACTGCTACTGGGAGAAGTGGAGGTGAGTCGGGCGAAACTCTAAATCTTAAATTCAATATATATGCTCCCACATTTAGTGTGTTTTTTTTTTTTTTTTTTTTTTGAGTGGGAAGAGGTGCTGTGTTCCAATCAGTGATGAAAAGGACTTTGGGGATTCCATGTGCACTTAAGATATTACTTCTAGAATGGACATTCCGGTCCCCCGCCCCAGCGAGTCACTCTATAGCCATCTCGCTTTTCAGCGTTAGCGGGGAATGGGCGGAAGGGACAGGATGCCGGCTGCACGTGGTGGGGGTGCTGGGGGCCGGCCATCCCTGGCCCTTCCCCGGCTTCCCCACCACGGCCTCCTTCCAGAGCCCCACCGCACAGTGCCGGCCTGATGGTGGAAGACGCGCCTCTAAGCACAGATCCGGTTCACGCCAAGATCTGAAAGAGCAGCGCTGTTAGAAATGAGACCATTCAACTGCTGCGTGGCCACTTGCTGCCGCTGCCCCCCACGTTGTCCACCAGCACCTCCTGGATGTGCAGCCTGTCGGCATTTGCCATCTTTTATTTTCCTTCGGTCTTTCCTTCCTTTTCAATGAAGTTCCTCTAAAATTAACAGAAATCGGTTCTAAGTATAAACCCTGGTCCATCCATTCGACGGCCGTCGTTACCAAAGCCAGGTGGAGTGAACCAAGAGAAGGAAGCCTAAGAGCCTTTCATGGAGTCCGACACCAGGGAAGGCCTACGACGTAATTCTGTCCTTTGTTTTGATGTCTGGAGACGTAAGAGCGGTGAGTCTAACCATGTGTGCAATGGCAGCAGACAAGGCTGAGGCTCCTGCACTTGGCCCCAGGCTGTGTCGTTATGGGAAAAGGAGACTGAGCAGACATGGCCAGTGAACGTGCTGGGTTTAAAAAACACCTGTCGCTGCTGACAAAGAGTCAAGCCTGCCGATTTCCTGGGGAGCACATAAATGACTGCTCACGGTATAAACGCTGGCACGGCGGCGCATCAAACACAGAGCCTAGAGAGTTCTCAGATTCCAAAGACAGAGACCTGGTCAGAACCTCATCTCACACACTGGGGAAGGTCAGGCAGGGCAGCGGCTGAGAGCCGTGATCTGCTCCGAGGGCACCACACCGGCCCAAAGCCCCTAACTTGTGGCTCTTCCGACTCCTCCGAGACGTCGCCAGCCTCACTTCCCAGCTGCTGCCAATCCAGCTGCCACACTGTTCTCCAAGTGTGCACTCAAGTCACCTAGACTCGCAGTGACCTCCTCGTACCTAGGTGCTCCGCCAAACGTGTCCCTAACCATAGTGACAGGAGGGCATGCTGAAAGACTGTGTGCTTGGGACAATGCCCGCCTCCCCGATATGGGGGCCAGGACCCCACCCCCCAGCCTCAGTGCATTCGGGCCTCATCAGGCACAGGAAGCAAGCTCTGCTAGTCATCTCCTCCAAATAAGACTTCCACTGTGACAGTGCCCTTTCTTTCCTTCTTTCCTTCTGGCTGGAGCCAGAGGCTTCTGGCTTTTAGTAATAATGGCAGAGATAGCACGTGCAAAGCCCTGAAGACTCTGACCACATGGGATATGGACCTGTGTATTCAGACACACATATAAACACATATGCACACACACACACACACAGATCCATACCCACACCTGTATCTGTATCTATGTATCAATCAACATCCTAACAGCAAAGAAAGGCAAATCTTAACTGCAAGAAATCCTTCCCCAGAGTCAGCCAGAATGCTATCCGGCGGCTAAGACAGACACAGCAGGACGAGAGCTACGGAACTGGCCAGCTCCGCACGCCTACAGGCACAGCCGCTTCCATCCACCTAGACTGTCCTCGCCGAGTGACCCGTGTTTTACGGACTCCTGCACATCTGGAGCACTAGAAATCTAACATGCTTTCAGAAACTCCACTTCACAGAAAGGTCTCCACTATCAAGAGCTACTTGATGGCACACAAAGCACACTCAGCCCCTAGGAACATGTCTGCAGTGGGGTACAGCCCGGGGCACGGCGGGAGGGGCGCGCAAACTCTGACCTAGGGGCCTGCGCAGAGGGAGATGTGTGTGCAGCCAAGGAGTCGGCCAACTCTGTGGGCAGCCCCTGCTGTCCCCTGTGGCTGCATCACCCACCCGCCTCAGCGAGGACTCTCAAGGTTTATTCTGAGACCACTGTACTGACAAGTAAGAGAAGACATTGCTGTCGTTGTTGTTGATTTCAACAAGACAAGGTTAAGTATATGAACAGCGACAAAAGCAGCACACACTCCTAGAAACACACAAGTTGTAAGAGTAAGTTGTCCTCCAGCCCCGGAAAAGAAACGATGGAACAGGCAGAGCCTCGAGCCCCATGGGGGTGCTCCTTCATCCTGGACTAGACACAGACCAGAGAGGCAGCAGGAAGGCTGCTCTCCTGAGAAAAGACTGCAGTGCTGGGACCGGATGCTGTCACAGGAAGGATTTGCCCAGAAGTCAGCCACAGAGGAGGAAAGAGAGCTATTCTTTCGTATGAGCTGAGCGGTCCCGGCCATTTGCCCCACAAAAGTCAACTTGTGAGAAAAAGCTCTCAAAACTCAAATTCATTCAGGGCACCTGAATAGCTCAGCCGGTTACGCGTTTGACTCTTGACTATGGCTTAAGTCATGATCTTCGGGTCATGAGATCGAGCCCCGTGTTGGGCTCTGCACTGGGTGTGGAGCCTGCTTGGGATTCTCTCTCTCCCTCTGCGCCTACCCTCTGCCCACCTCCACATTCTCTCTTAGAAAGAAAAACAAAAAACCCACCCAAACTCAAATTCATTCATTCATTCATTCAGTCCCAGCTGGCTGCTCACCTGCTTATCTCCAAGGTAGGGTCGGTCACTTCACCATGACAATACCATGTGCACCCGCAAGTGCCTTCAGGTTCAGCCTGAAACCAGGAAGCCCACCCGCTGCACAGAAGGTGCAAGCCTTCATTTCCTGCAAGCCAAAACACAGACCATGCAGACCTGCCTTAACAGCTGAAACAAACACTGCAGACAAGGGGAAAGACTATTAAACAATGCGACAGAAAATATGACACCTTAGGTAAAAGTAAAACTAAGGAAGTAATAAGCAACAGATTATTAAATTCTCAGGGACTGGAAAAGCGAAAGTAGGGAGGAGAAACAAAGTCACTGCAGATTAAATATGGTGGGTTTTAAGCCAATTATAAAAGATCAAAGAGAACATGAGAGGGGAGGAGTAGCCTTACAAGTAACCGAGATAGGAGACCTTGGGAGAAATATGACCAGGGTAAAATCATTACAGTTTACAGTAAAAGTAATCTAGGAATGACTTCAGAGAGAGAAATTCACTGGAGACCACTACTGGGTGAACAGCATGGGGAGAGAAATCAAAAAGCTCTTTTTTTAAAAAAGGCACATGACTCCAGAGGGAAGGTACCTCCTCTGTAGAACAAACAGGATTAGCAACATGGAAAGTATGAGTAAAAAATGTCAGGGCCCTGAGCCACATTTTGGGTTTCTATGGCATCAACATCTGGCAAGGAAATTGGGCGTGAACGTCACCCAATGCCTGCGTGAACAAAGGGAAGAGGCAATGTTGTAGTATCTGCAGAGGAGCGTCTTTGAAAGTCATCTGATACTTGCTGTGTCGCCCCCAATGAAAACCTGACACTGCCCTCTTTGACTAATGTCAATTGCCTCGAAAAGTCTCAATCCTTACTAACTCTCCCTTAACTAGAGAAGCAGAACTAAGAAAAGAGCTGCTAATACAAATGCTGCTAACTTTTAACTTAAATATATGCTTTCATTTCTGGAATATCCTCCAATTTACCAATTTACATACAATCTTGCAGTTGCTACCTGCAAGAGCTCTACACTGAGTCCAGGGGCTGAGAGAGCAGGAACCAGGGTGCCCCCTGGGGAGAGGAGCCACCATGGCCTAGCGGGTGCCCTGCACACCAGGGAATACAGCAGCCGCTAGAGTCCGGATTCAACACAGGCCTTCTGATTCCAGGTTTGGACCTCCCCACTGCCCAAAATCACAGGAAAAATCCTGACACCCAGTTCTTTGCCCTTGTTCTGACTAGTTAATTCTGTGTGTCTTGTTTTGTTTAGCAATCATCAATACACCGGATACTACAAAATATCAGAGTCAGAAAGCCAAAGGAGGCACAGAACACGGCCTAGGAATCCCCAGGACAACAAGCACACAAGATTGAGGGTAACACCTGTCTTATAAAATTTCTCTTTCTTACGTGAAACTGTACAGGTCACTGCAGAATTGTAAGGATGATTAAAAGCTCATCCATAGCTGAATTTATAGCATGAGAAAACGTAAAATAGTAACATAGCACTTAGTGACACTAAGAAAATATATCTCAAGAAAACAAGGAGAGAAAAGAAAAAGGAGTTCTGGACATCAATTACTTTATTCACCCACACCTGGATACAAACTGTTTACCTAGCTGAGCACCCTGCCTCCCCGGTGGGTCCCAAACAACTCCTTCACAACCAAGCACACGAGCCTGGGCTGTGAGTCCCAGACCTGGGTCAGAATCCCGACCCCAACACTTAATACACGTGTGATCCAGAGCACGCTACTGGACCTCAGTTTCCTTCTAAGTGGAAAAACAGTTCCTATTTTACAGAGTCGCTGTAGAGATGAAATGAGAATACAAATAACAAAGCACCCAAGACCACACCCAGCATGAGCCAGACCTCAGTAATTGAGAGCTAGTGGTACTGTAAAGATTATCACCACCTCTGAACACACAAAGCCAAAGAGCTGGGAATTAAACCAGGGACGCAGAAAGCAAAGAACAAAAGCAATGTCCTCCCTTCTCATGGAAGAATCAGGAAAACGTTATTCACAATCGTGCGTGGACCCTCCATTTCAGAAACCTCACTTATTCCTGCCATTCGGGCTCCTGGCAACACGGACTAATGGGAGAATTACATTTCTCTGCTTAATCACCCTTATAACGCGTGGTCTTTTCGGGTCTACCCAATTTTCCCCTGCTCCTAGACGCAAGCTTGTGTTCCCTGTCAAACTCCTCCCCACTGCTGTAAATAATCTCTCTCCCTCTTTTATATTACCTTTCAAATATTTATAGACTGTTATTCTCCTCCTCTCCAAGCCATACATCATTTTTGTTGTCCTTCCCCTGGATTCTCTCGAGTTTATCTACATCTTTTAGAGAAAAACAAACCCCAGGTGCTCCATGATGAAAACACACCCAGAGCGAACAACCTTACACCAGTAAGGCCCCTTCTTCCAAAGCCATGAGAAAATTCTTTGATGTGCTTCTTACTCCTTCTCTCCTATAACTCATAACTCCATCTCTCAGATAAACACTGAGGCCCTGTGTGATAAGGGAAATGAACACCACCCTCACCAAGAGAATGGCTGGGGCTCTAAGAGGTGGCAGCTCCCAGGCTGGGATGCTGAGCCGCCCTCTCAGACAGGCTCAGACTCGCTAATGAGGAGCTGTGTGCTTCTGCTTTGATTCGCTCATGCTACCCCATCCACTGCCTTCCACACTCGTGCATCAGAACAGTGTCCTTGAGACTGCCTCGATCCTTTCTTTGTTCTACCCCTAACAAAAACATCTGACACTGTATTTTCAAACAGTTTATTTTGTTTTTAAAAACTGTTTATGTTCAACACAGGTTTGGGAGTGTTTTTAAAAATAACAATTTCTCAGCCTGGGTAGCTCAGTTGGTTGAGTGTCCGACTCGGGTTTCTGCTCAGGTCATGATGTCAAGGTCGTGGGATCCAGCCCTGCGTCAGGCTTTATGCTGAGCACCAAGTCTGCTTGGGATTCTCTGCCTCTCCCTCTGCCCCCCACCCCCGCCTGCTCACTCATGCATGTGCGCACGCTCTCTCTCTCTCTCTACAATAACATAAACAAAAAACTCCTAAAACTAAACACAAATACTATCCTCATCACAGGTAGACTCTACTTCAGTGGGCAACAGTGAGCCTCAACCCAGCTCAGCCTTCTCACACTTTGCCTGGAAGGTGGATTGATGTCAGTGTCTCCTCCCCCCTGCACCCCGCAGGTCTGTGCTGACACTCTCTGCTTCTTATGCCAACACGCACCACGCATGGCTCAAGGTTTCTAAAGTGTTGTGCCTTCTGTCCAAACTGTGAAGGGCAACAAGATACTGATGGTGCTTTCCCTATTTTGCTGGCGGTAAGTTCCTTGTCTCTGACTCCTAGTATTTGTGTGGCTACACAACATTCCCACGCCCTTAGGAAAGATAAAAGAAGCTAACACTAAAGACCTAGATCAGAAGTCATAAAACAAAGAAAAGTAAGGCCAAGAAAAAAAAGGGGAAGCTTACTCGTATTCTAATGTGAAGACACAATATATTCACTGAGTGTGAGCGTAAAGGTGCACCCCTCGGTTGGAAGAATCAATATTGTTAAGATGGCCATACTATCCAAAGAAATCTACAGATTCAGCGTAATCCCTCTCAGAATACCAACAGCATTTTTCACACAACTAGAATAATTCTAAAATTTGTGGAACCACAGAAGACCCCAAATAGCCAAAACAATCTTGCGGGGGGGCGGGGGGAAGAACATAACTGAAGGCATCACAATCCCAAACTTCAAGATATACTACATAAAGCTGCAGTAATCAAAACAGTATGGTACTGGTACAAAAATGGTCACAGAGATCAATGGGGCAGAATAGAGAACCCAGAAATATACCCATGATTACACAGTCAATCTTCAACAAAGCAGGAAAGAATATGCAATGGGAGAAGACAGTCTCTTCAATAAATGGTGCTGGGAAAACTGGACCACTTCCTTACACCAAACACAAAAACTCAAAATGGATTAAAGATCTAAATGTGAGACCTGAAACCATAAAAATCCTAGAAGAAAACATAGGCAGTAATCTTTCTGACTTCAGCCTTATAGCAATATATTTATGGAGATGTCTTCTTGGACAAGGGAAACAAAAGCAAAAATAAACTACTGGCACCACACCAAAATAAAAAAAATCTGCAGAGCAAAGGAAACCATCAACAAAACAAAAACCCAACCTGAAAAGATATTTGCAAATCATATATCCGATAAGGTTTGATGTTCAAATTGTATAAAAAATGTATACAGCTTAACACTAAAAAAAACCCAAATAATCTTATTTTAAAATGGGTGGAAAACTTCAGTAGACATTTTTCCAAAGAAGACATCCAGATGACAACATACACAAGAAAAGACATTCAACATTACTCATCAAACCCACACGAGATATCACCTCACACCTGTCAGAATGGCTAAAATCAACCACGCAATAAGCAGCAAGTATTGGCAAGGATATGCAGAACTAGGAATCACTGTGCACTGTTGGTGGGAATGCAAACTGGTGCAGCCGCTCTGGAGAACAGCATGGAGGGTTCTCAAAAAATTAAAAATAGAATTACTGGATGATCCAGTAATTCCGCTCCTGGGTATTTACCCCCCACAAAACAAATATACTAATTCAAAAAGATATATGCACCCTTTGTTTATAGCAGCATTATTTACAACAGTAAAGATACGGAAACGACCCAAGTGTCTTATTGATAGATAAATGGACAAAAAAGTGATATATATATATACAATAGAGTACTACTCAGCCATAAAAAACAAATGAAATCTTGCCATCTGCAACAACATGGATGCATCCAGGGAGTAAAATGATAAGTGAAATAGGTCGGAAAGAGAAAGACAAATACCATATAATCTCACTCATGTAGAATTTAAGAAACAAAACGAATGAGCAAAGGGGGAAAAAAAAGAGAGAGGGGCGAACCAAGAAAGAGACTCTTAACTACAGAGAACACACCAGTGGTTGCCAGAGGGGACGGGGAGAAATAGGTGAAGGGGATGAAGAGTACACTTACGGTGAGGAACACTGAATAACATACAGAATTGCTGAATTAATATACTCTATACATGAGACTAATATACAGTCCATGTTAATTATACTTGAATAAAAATTAAAAAAAAAACTTCTTTAAAGATACACTCCTGAGATTCCTGGCACCTGGGGTGCAGGTTGGGTGGAGGGAAAGGTGAGGGGCTACGTAATCTTCACCCAGAGACATAATCCTTGTCCTGTCCGTCCACGTGGCTTCATGTGCAGCAGAAACCAGCTCATGGCTCTAGGGCGGACGGTACCCAGGCTCACCCCTCTGCCCCCACATCGGTACCTGAGCCCTGAGTGCTAAGCATGTTTCTGCCTTCCTCAGGCTGACAAAGACCTTTCTGGTACGTTTCTAGTCAAGCACTGTAAATTGGGCAAGCATTACTATTTTCTCCATTTTACAAATGAGCAAACAGAGTGACGTGAACAGCTCGACATCAGACAGGTGGCAGGTACGGAGCCAGGCCTTGGAATCTGGGTTTTAGGTTCTTTCAATGACATGGAGCTTCCTCCCCAGGTATGAGGTTAGGAAATACCAACAAAACCCTTTTTCCAGATGTCTTTGATCTCCAACACCCCTGAACAAGCTTCTGCTGCCACATACCCTTCCCCCCGGGAGGAACCCAGCATTGCCATGTGGTGGTAACGACTCACCCCTGGGGGAAGCGGGACCCTGGGCATGTTCCGCACCAATCCAAGAAAGCGGTAAGTACGTAACGGGTAACATGCTCTGTAATTTCACATAAGTAACCCTGGTAAGAGTAAGATTAGTCTCCAGTAAGCAGAGTATCTGACTAGTTGGTATAATCCCATTCCCCAGTCACAGCCAGCCTAGTTTATCACACACCAAACAGTCACGCTGAACCTGCCGGCCCACAACCCTGGACAGGACCGTGAATGGTTTAATCCACTGGGGCCATCAGCTTAGGTCGAGATCTGCCCAAAGTTCAACCGAAACGAGGAGGAGAAGCTGAGAGAATAGGAAGAACACAGCCGATTTGGCTCTCTGCCGTGGCCGTTTTCCCTTGGCCATCGGTCTGCTAATGGGAAGCGGAAGAGCCACAGGCTTCTGCTCCTCGGCCTGAGCTCCAGAGAATGCAGTGACCAGGGCTCAGTCCTCGGGCCTCTCTTCTCTGCCGTCTGTCCCCAGTTAATCCCACGGTTGAAACCCCAAGCAGTCGGGGAGGTGGGAGTTGCCCCTCACAGCACAGCGGATCTATCTCCATAATACATGAGGAACTCCTGGGGGGGGGGGGGCAGATTCTAAAGAGAAACGGGCAAAGGACATACACAGAAAAAATTACAAACGGCCCTTAAACATATGAAAAGATGTTGAATTTCATAACAACAAAAAAATCGATTACAAACCGTATTTTATTTCTATCGTTACATAACAATTACCACAAAGTTAGCACCTTAAAACAACACAAATTTATTATCTGCTAGCTCTGTGGGCCTGAAGTCTAATACAAGTCTCTAAAATGCAAGGCGTCAACAGGGCTGCACTCCCTTCTGGAGGCTCTGGGGGAGGGTCCGGGTCCTTGGTCAGTCAGCGTGCTGGCAGAGTTCAATTTCTCGCAGTTACAGGACTGAGATCTCATGTCCCTGCTGGCTGTCAGCTGAGGACTGTCCCAAGCTCCTAGAGGCCTCCTGCACTTCTTGGCTCGGGGACCCTTCCTCTACCTTCAAAGCCAGCAGCAACAGGTCAAGGGTCCTGCTTCAAAACCCTCCTGCAGCTCCTTCCACTTGGCATCTCTGGGGGTAGCCAGGAAGGGTTTTCCAGTTCCATGGATTCATGCCGTGAGACCAGACCCACCAGGAAAACCCAGGGCCACCTCCCCATCTCAAGGTCCTTGACACGTCATCACATTTGCCATGGACGGGGACATCTTCGCAGGTCCCAGGGACTGGGGTGTGGACATCTCTGGGGGGCCGTTATTCTAATGACCACCCCAACATACAATGCTTCGCCTTTCAGGCCAGGAAGGGCCAATGACAGCCTCATCCTGCAACACTGTCTGCAGGGAGTGCTGTCGACAAGACCCCCCAAAGTTACACGTAAATTCACCTCCAAGAGAGACCTTCTGTTCCACCATCTCTTTCCACCTCTACTCCCACCACCCCAGGGCAAGCAGCTCTCCCTCTGCCTGGGCACCTGCACAGTCTTCCCCGCCATCTCTCACCCACTCCTCCCCTTCAATCTATATCCCCAGGCTGCAGCAGAGAAACCTTTCGAGAAAATAAATCAGATCACGCCATTCACTGCTTTTACACTCCACTGACTTCCCATTGTACTCACAATAAAACCCCAACTCTCTCCCATCCTACAACACCCCCCGAGATGCAGTCCCCAGTGATGTCAGCCCCTGCTCTCAGCACGCTGGCCTCCTCCCTATTCCAGGTGAGGTCTCCCTCCATTGTGCATTCAGCCTGGAAGCCCCAGACCTTGACCATCAAGGGCTCACTATCACTCGGGACTCTCCTAGAGACGCTCCCTTTCCTTAACCACCCTATCAAACAGCCGCTGACCCTTTGGACACATCTATCATATCATTTTGTCTTTCCTCATAGCTCTGACCGCTTTCTGAAAATATCTTATATTTGCTTGTGTACTTGTTTATCAACGGTCTCCCCTGCTGGTTATGTAAGACCCACAAGAGACACATGTTTTATGTGCTGCTGTATACCCCAGGCCTGGAAAAGTGTCTGACGCAATACTCACATGATGAATATGTGCTGAATGAATGAAAAATAAGATAGAAAAGTAGAAGGAAGAAAGGCAAGAAGGGAGGGAGGGGATCTTGTTCAGAAGGCAGATTCCCTAACCAAGATGAATTCGATTCAGTTCAGCAAACACTTACTAGTGTTTGATAAAGTCAATCTGCTTCCCTGAATTTATTCATATGCTACGTTTTAGATAAACTCCAAAACCTCAGGACTAGAGTTAAGGGGTGGTGCAAAAGAAGTAGTTTTATAACTGCTGAAATCAACAGAGAACCATCTGTTAATATACAATGAATTGACACTGGATGGTTGAAGCAACTTAAGAATCCTTACTGCCAATAAACATCAGAAAAATCTGCTATAATACTGAGGGGCATCTGGGCAGCTCATTCGGTTAAGCGGTTAAGAGTTAAGCTTGAGTTGTGATCCTGGAGTCCTGGGACTGAGCATCAGACTCCCTGCCCAGTGGGAGTCTGCCTCTCCCTCTCCCTCTGCCATTCCCCATGTGTGCTCTCTCATTCACGCGCTCTCTCTCAAATAAATAAATAATATCTTTAAAAAACTGAAAGAAGAATCTGCCATAATACTGAATTGATACTTTGACAACTAACCAGCTACTTATACTGTACTTTAAGAGTTTCTTGTGCATCTTCTTCTGAAAAGCATGTTCAGTGGGATTGCACAGTAAGAACAGATTGATGATTGTGAAGTGTGCGAGCAGACATAAGAGACTAAACTGGGGTTTGAAATGTTATTTGGTTCAGCAACAGGGATCAATATTTGTGAATTTTCTTAGGGGAGTCAAAATGGTTGTTACACTGAATTTTTTTATAAGTTGAAAAATAAGAGACAGAGGCCAAGACAGAAACACAGATCTGCGCTTGCACAGTTGTGTGTGACAATGACAAAAGGGACCGTGACAAGTCGAGACTCCACGAGACGGTGGCTGGAGCTGTAGGTCCCACAGACATCCCTACCTTGCTTCCCTTGCGTCCTGGCACCACACGGAGCAGCAATCGGAGGAGGCTGGGAGCGGAGAGCACTTGGCAGAGGTACAGAATTTACAGTGTCCTGCGGGAGGTCTTAGCAGACACTCCCCTGGGCCCCTTTCTCTATAAACCTCAGTTATTTGAGAAACTTCAGTCCTCATTACCCCAGAGCTATAGATTAGAGCAGCGTATAAAACAGAGAGCAGTCGGCAATAAGGCAGAACTGGAGGGGCTGGGAGAAGAAGAGAGGAAAGAAAGGATGCTGTCGGAGATAAAAGGGATCATCTTATCTCAGGGGAGTCTGCAGGTGGTCTCAGAGGCCGAGAAGCTTTGAAGAAAGCTCTGCTAGCAAAACAGGCTGTTCTGAGCCCAAAGCCAGTTCATGAGAGGGAGAGAATGGGAGTTACTGCTCGGTGGGGAACAGGCTTTCCCTTGGGGAAGATGAAAAGCTGTGGCGTGGGACAGTGCTGATGGCCACACGACGGCGCGACTGCTTCACGGCTCAGAATGGCACGCGAACCAGTGGTTAAAATGGCCAGCTTTATGCTATGTACGTTTGACACGATAAAAATTTTACTTTTTTTTTTTTTGAAGGAGGCTCCATGCCCTGCGTGGAGCCCAGCGCGGGGCTTGAACTCACAACCCTGAAATCAAGACCTGAGCTGAGGTCAAGAGTCAGAAGCTCAACCAACTAAGCCACCCAGGCACCCCGATGCAATAAAAACTTTTAACAAGTTAGTTTATAAAACAGCAGATGGGACTGAAAGGCATCCACAAGACCCAAAGAGCAGCTGATTGGTGAGGGGGTGGTCCATGGACAGGATCTTTGAATCAGCAGATAACCGGGACTCCATGGTTCAAGGACTCCAGGGGCATGCTGTCAAACAGGTGACACAGATGAGCTTTTGGCCCCCACAAGAGTTTCCCATAAGAGCAAATGCAAGGCCGTGTCACACGACGACAGTAGCTGCTGCTGCGACCACCTGTTGGCAGCAAGTTCTAAGAGAGTCTAGGGACAACCCTCTTCCCGTTGGTCATGTGGACAGAACATGGCCACCAACCCTCAGCTTTTCTCTTTTGTTTTCCACCAAAGCCATGGTGGTTTTTCATTTCCATAAATGCAATGATAAAAATTATTCTTGCCAAGGTTCTAAGACAGTAGAATTCTGCCTCCCTTGTCCTAAGGAAATGCTTGTCACCCAAGGTCTGGGGAGTTGCTTTAGCCAAAACACAACAAAGAAAGCCCATCACCAGGTCCCTCTATGGTTAGCCTCCTCAAACACTGTTCCTTTCACTCAAAACTGCATGTGATAATGAGGTAAAAGAGGAAACTTTCTTTTTCTTTTTTTAAAGATTTATTTATTTGAGGGAGAGCTCGCACGAGCACCTACAAGGGCGGAGGGGAGAGGGGCAGAGGGAGAAGCAGACTCCCCGCTGAGCAGGGAGCCCGATGCGGGGCTGGATCCCAGGATCCTGGGATCACGACTTGAGTTGAAGCAGACGCTTCACCCACTGAGCCCCCCAGGCACCCTAAAAGAGGAAACTTTTTTAAAGACTGAATATTAACATATTTCTGGGAATAACAAAATGCAAACCTAAAGGACCCTTCGTGATCTAAACTTCTGATCTTCAGAGAGACTCTCACTGGGTATTATATCTGCACTGTTTACTAGGATGAAACCATCTTACTTTTTAATTTTAAAAAACTTAAGTTTGAATTTTCTGGAACCCTTATACGTTGCTTATGGGAATGTAAATAGTGCAGCCTCTTTGGAAAACATTCTCAAAAGTTCCTCAAAGGTTAAAAAAACATAGAGTTACCATATGATTCAGGAACTGGTACTCCTTGGTATATAAGCAAGAAAATGAAACGCATGTTCATACAAAAACTGGTACAGTGGCGCCTGGGTGACTCTTGGTTTCAGTTCAGGCCGTGAGATTGAGTCCCTAGTCAGACTCTGCACTCAGTGTGGAGTCTGCTTAAGACTCTCCCTCTCCCTTTGCCCCTCCCCTATAAAATAAATAAGTAAAATCTTAAAAAAAAAAAAAACTGATACAAAAATGAGACAGAAGAATTACTCTTTCTTTTTTTAAGATTTTATTTATTTGACAGGGAGAGACAGCGAGAGAGAGAACACAAGCAGAGGGAGTAGGAGAGGGAGAAGCAGGCTTCCGGCTGAGCACGGAACCCGATGCGGGGCTCGATCCCAGGACCCTGGGATCATGATCTGAGCAGAAGGCAGATGCTTAACAACTGAGGCACCCAGGCACCCCAGAAGAATTACTCTTAATAGCCAAAATGTGTAAGCAACCCAAAGGCCCATCAGTCGATGAAGAAAAAAAACAGGATATGTGCATATAATGAATTTTTTTAAATTTAAATAGGCTCCACTCCCAGTGTGGAGCCCAATGCAAGGCCTGAACTCATGAACTTGAGATCAAGACTAGAGCTGAGATCAAGAGCTGGACCCTCAACTGATTGAGCCACCCAGAAGCCCCTGTATATGACAGAATATTAAAGATTTTATGTATTTATGTATGTATGTATGTATTTGAGGGGGATAGAAGAAAAAGAGAGAGAGCACACAAGCAGCGGGGGACAGAGGGAGAGAGAGAATCTCAAGTAGACTCTGCCCTGAGCATGGAGCCTGACTTCGGGGCTCGATCCCATGAACCTGAGATCATGACTTGAGCCAAAATCAAGAGTCAGATGCTTAACTGATGGAGCCACCCAGACACCCCTACTGAGTATTAATTTTAAAAATGAGTAATAAATGCATGCTACAACATAGATAAACCTCACTAACATCAGGAGAAGCAAAAGAAGCCAGACACAAAAGGTCACATATATGATTCCATTTATATGAGGGGTCCAAATATATGAAACGTCCGGAGTAGGCAAATCTATGGCAACAGAAAATATATTAGAGGTTGCCTAGGGCTGGTATGGGGAGTAGGTGGGGAGTGACTGCTAATGGGCACAGTTTCTTTTTAGGAGGAGACAAAAATGTTCCACAATTAGAGTCTGGTGATAGTTGCACAGCTCTGAATTTACAAAAAAACAGTGAGTCGAACATTTTGAAAAGATGAATTGTATAGTATGCAGATTACACTGTTCAATTATGTTTGAGTTTTTAAAATTCCAAAATATATTTTTTAAAAAATCACAAAACAAAACTAAAAAATGCACCTTGAACATGGATGAACTTACTCTCTGGCCATCTGCAGATGGGTTCGCGACCACTGGTCTAATGTTTTAAAACAACTTCCAATGTAACCATCACTGTCCACTCACTCAGCAAAGGTTTATTGACCATTTACTGTAAAGCCAGGTACTGTTCTGTGCACATGAACACAGTGATAAACAAAATGTTCTCCCTGTCCCAGATGCAAACCTATCAAATGTTTTCATGTCTTTTGTAAATGCTGTTACCCAACTTATTTTTGGTTTAAATCCTTTTAATCTTTTTAAACAAGATTCTATTATTTATTTGAAAAAGAGAAAGAAAATGCGATCAGGGGGAGCGGCAGAAGGAGAGGGAGAGAGAATCTCAGGCAGACTCCACACTGAGCACAGAGTCCAACATGGGGCTCGATCCCAGGATGGTGAGATCACCACCTGAACCTAAATCAAGAGTTGTAAGCCTAACTGACTGAATTGCCCAGGTACCCTCCTATATTTATCTCTTTGTGGCTCTAAATGTTTTCCAAATTTTCTTTTTAGCCAAAGTTAGACCACAAGGTTACTTCCTGTGTATTTTGTTGCTACAACTGCTATACGTAAATACTATCTACAGAGAATTTCTATCAAGCCAATTAATTGCCATTATCTGACATGTAAGTGAAGACTGCCCTTAAAAACTGAGTGAGATACTATCTAAAACAACAGATATCAAATCATCGGTAGCGTGACTCCGCAGGGTTTGCTTTTTTTAGTCAAGCCTCCAACTGTTGCTTCAGTGTAAGGAGTTT
This sequence comes from Potos flavus, assembly GCA_028534135.1. Classification (NCBI taxonomy): domain Eukaryota; kingdom Metazoa; phylum Chordata; class Mammalia; order Carnivora; family Procyonidae; genus Potos; species Potos flavus. Next base: position 72,404,687 of record CM052892.1, on the reverse strand, counting down.
TTGTTTTGTTAGACAACCTGGAAATTTCCTTGACTCTGAAAGTAAAATTGGGAAATACTTTTATAGAAAGTCTTAAAAACAAACACCTACATTTTCTGTTCTACTAGAAACTGAGAGGGCTATCTAAAAATCAATGGAGCTCATCTTATGTATAAGTGGCCAGAATCCTCCAAAAATGAATTCTCAAAGCGATTTAGATAAAATTTGGGTGTTCATTTAAATGAAGTGTTTCTTTTTGTACTATGTTGGAAAACTGTGAAGATAAAAACTGAAATGTTATTTTATTTTACTTTTATTTATTTTTATTTATTTATTTTTTAAGATTTTATTTGTTTATTTGACAGGGAGAGAGAGATCACAAGGAGGCAGAGAGGCAGAAGCAGGCTCCCTATTGAGCAGAGAGCCTGATATGGGGCTCGATCCCAGGACCCTGAGATCATGACCTGAGCCGAAGGCAGAGGCTTTAACCCACTGAGCCACCCAGGCGCCCCTGAAATGTTATTTTAAATTTATCTAACTCCACCCAGGATTTTTAGGTCAGTGAAACAACTCTGTATAATACGATGATGGTGAATGTATATTGTCACACATCTGTCCAAACCCACAAAACGCACCACGTGCACGAGAGCTGTCAGGAGGTGACATGTCAACACAGGTTCCACCAGACATCCCACTCGGTTGGAGGATGTGGACAGCAGGGGAAGCTGTCCCTGTGTGGAGGAAGAGGCACACGGGAAATAGCTGTACCTTCCTCTACATTCTGACGTGAACCCAGAACAGCTCTAAAGAATAAAGTTTATTTTTTAAAAGATTTATTTATTTGGGGGGGGTGGGCAAAGGGAGAAGGAGAGAGAGAGAGAATCCTCAGATTCCATGCTGAGCGCAGAGCCCCATTTGGGGCTTGATCCCACAACCCCAAGATCATGACCTGAGCCAAAATCAAGAGTTGGACACTTAGCTGACTGAGCCACCCAGGCACCCTGAATAAAGTTTATTTTCTTTTAAAAAATCTATAAACTCGGAGCGCCTGGGTGGCTCAGTCAGCTAAGCATCTGCCTTCAGCTCAGACCATGATCTGAGGGTCATGGGATCGAGCCCTGCACTGGACTCCCTACTCAGAAGGGAGTCTGCTTCTCTGCCTCCCTCTGCCTCTCCCCCTGCTTGTGCTCTCTCTCTCTTTCCCTCTCTCTCAAATAAACAAATAAATAACATATTTTTAAAAATCTATAAACTCAGTATCTTCAATTGTTCACTCATTAGCCACATTTCTTACCAGTAAAAACTGTGTGGGCACAGGACTCCATAAATTTTCAAACTGCCCTATTTCATATCCATAAAGCATTTAAGCCCATGGAAGACACACAACAAAACACGGTAGAGCCCTACCGGCTTGTGGGCTCTGTCTGTATGCTGAAAGGAGAAATTACTGCTAAAGGGGAGACGCGAAGCGGGAGGGTCCCATCACTATCAGACACAGACCTGACTGACCCTTCCGACAGGGGCAAGGCGAGGGAGAGTGGGCCATCGGCCCCAGGAGGCCAGGCTGCCGGGGGAAGGCCTGAGACGGTAGGAGGTGGTTTGATGTGAGGGAGTGTGCATGTGAGTGTGTGTGGAAGTCCAGGGTGCTCCAGAAGGGAGGGCCCCAAGGGCGATAACATTCAGGTCCTCACTTACAAAGGACACACAGGCAGAACCAAATGCTCTACAATGCAACCCTTCATCTGCCAGTGGTTCGCAGAAAAGGAGAGGCCCGGAGCTACCCCAACCTCAGCAGGAGCAGCGGGCGAAACAACTTCCGGCTGGCTGCTTGGCTTGAAGGAGAAGGGGAATATGAAACAAAACAAAGAGGAACCCAGGTTTCAAAGCAGAAGAATGTCTGTGAGAGTTTTTTTAAAGTCAGCGGACACTTTGGAAATTAAAAATATATCAATTTTTTGCTAAAATTCAAAATGTAAAGCCACAGAGATAATGCTGATGTGGCTTTAATCCATTGTTATTTATAATCAGAAAAGCTCAGTTTCTTTTTTTTTTTTGTATCCTGATAGTGTAAGAAATGGCAATGAATGGGGTGCTGCTTCAGAAGGCTATTTCTTCCACAGTGATACCCACAATCATAGATGATAATAACAGTAAGAATCATCACACCCATCATTCCAGGAATCTTTGGTCAGTGTTGTTTGATTTTAGCCAATCCCTTGTTAAGGATGGTAGAGACGTTAGGTAAGTTATCCTACTCTGAGGAAGTCTGTTCAATAAATGAAACGACAGCCTGGTAATAAACCCAATTTCCTTCACAGCGTCCTTAGAGTTCAGCCAATAATCTCAGCAATAATTCTTGGGCGCTTTCCACTCTCACTTGGGCACTTTTGGGAGCCAAAAGGAGATAACGAAGAAACTTCAAGGACATAAAAATCTACTGAATTTCGCTAAGCTACTGCCCTTGTAGACACTGAACGTTAATGATTAGAAAGAGAAAGGGAACAGCTTGCCCTGTGTGAGCCAGGTGGGTAGGGCCCCCACGGTCTCACCCCGACAGCTTTCACCCCTCCTAAATAATTTCGAGTCCTAGCCTTTCACATCCGTATGATGGGATGTTAGCCCGTTATAAACCTTGAAGCTGTTGTAAGTGAAGGGAAAAAACCAACTACACACCAGTGGGGACAATACACTGCCATTATGTTCAATACATAAATAATATATGTATCTACGAAAGCAACAGATAAACACATGAGTCTGTCAGGGCAGCTAGTAATCCTGAAATGCCAAACAGAAGGGACTTGCAGGTTGGGATTGGAAGGACAATCCCATTTTACTGAATATGCTTTTGTACTCTGTTTCCCACTTACACGAAGCATTATCTTTAATAAATCCCACTCTCTGGAAATGTAATATAAGCTCTACCTGTTAGCAGCAAACTATTTCCAGAAGTTGGGCTCCATGTGCTGCATGAAACTTGAAGGACACTCTTCAGTCTGTCTGTCTGTCTTTTCTACCTCTCACCTCACCACCTCCCTTTCTTTTCCTCCCTCTTCCCCTCTCTCTTTATGTAGTTTATTCTACCGGCCCAATCTGGAATTATCGATCTCAACTCAAAAGCCTTGGTGCAAGTCCTGGGAGTGAAACCATGTATCTGCAGCTCCTGCCCCACGGCGGTGGGCTGGCGAGGGGAGAGACCCCTGCCTAAGGCAGGCAAAGCCTCCAGAGCCCAGGAGCCCAGCACGTGGCTGGCCTCCATATTCCCCTCCCTTTGAGTGTTGATTCAAGACTCCAAAATGATTCTACGGTCTACCAGCTCCAGAGGCAAAGAAGGGAATCTGGTCACATCCTCCTTGACCCTGAACCTTCTATCTTGCTCCTCTGCTGCTTCTCTTTGTAACTTTCCCTGTTGCCACTCTGAAATACTCTGCGAGAATGCCTTTGCCAAGCTGAACTCCATCTAGCCTGAGATCCTGATCCTGCTCTAAAGCTCCTAGCTTGGGGGGGAGAATCCAACTGTGGCATCCCTTTCCCCGAGGCGGACTGCAGGACGGCAGGCTAACCCAGGTTCACCTATGGGGCCCCCCAAACTGCCCAGCTTGGACGTGTATCCATCACTGGCGGTTCATTCCCTGTATTCTTCCTCATGAAGCTCAGGGGCCGCAGCCTTCTAGGACAACAGTGAATGGGAGGGACTTATGCCCCTAATGTTCTTATTTGCCAGGTGGCCCTAAAGCTCTTCTGAGGATTAAACCACAGCCGCTGATTTTAATTGTCCATTTCCTAAGGAAACAGGGCAACTGCTCCCATAGTCTCTCTCCACAGAAAGGTAAAATGGAAAATCCATGGGCTTTGGGACCTTACAGCCCTGGATGAATCCCAGCTCCACTCAGCTTTATTCTGGGGCACTTTGCTTACCAGTGGTTTCCTTATCTGCAAATGGGAATAGTTCCTACCTCATTTGTAAAAACCCAGTGTCACTCCCCTCTTTATTCCTCTGACACACTCCTTTCCCATTTCAGCCCTCCAGCTAAATCCACCAGACCAGCCCTGACCTGGTATTATTTGGTAATCAACCTTAAACACAGTGTATAATCTCGAAGTGTAAAGATCCTATTTCTGATAGATATACTCCACCCTTTCTATCAAAAGGGAAGTTTGGAAAGCTTTGTAAGCATATGTTACAAGCAACGAAACAAAAAAAAAGTATGATTCTTCTTGAGAACTACAGAACCTAGAGCCCCAGAAACACACAGAGTGACAGGTACACACACACCTACCTGCTGCCCAGGGACCAGGGTTCCATCCCTCACTGGCTTTCCTCGGTGCCTGCTGACCTTTACCTTCATTGTCATGGTGAAGACTCAGTCTTCAAAACTCTCAAAGACCTCCTCTTTCATTTTTGATAAGAGAAAACAAAAGGCCCAGAGAGCTACAGTGACTTCCTTAAAGTCGCACAGTGAGGGAGTGGCAGAAAGCTGAGTAACTGCAGCCCAGCCGGCGGGCACAGCAGAGAATAACTCCTGACAAGCTTCGTTGAGAGGAACCGCACCGCGAGGCTGTACTTCAGGGAGCCTCAGCACACTCTGACGAGGTTCTGTGAATCTCAGCCTACGTTTTTAGTATGTAACACAGGGGACTACTGAGCAACACTGATCTGAACTGCAAGGGTCCACTTCCATGCTGATTTTTTCAATATGGCAGTGGTGTTAACGTATTTTCTCCCTCTTATGATTCTCTTCATAACATTTTCTTCTCTCTAGCTTACCTGTTTGCAAGAATACAGCGTATAATACATATAACATACAAAATAATCCGTTAGTCAACTGTTTCCTGTTATCCCTAAGGATTCTAGTCAACAGTAGGCTACTGGCAGTTAAGTTTTTGGAGAGTCAAAAGTTAACAGGTGCATTTCTGACTGCGCGAGGTGGGGGTGTTGTTCAAGGGTTAAAAGTATGCGTATTTATTTGCCAACAGGATTTCACAGATCTTTGGTGCATTTCTTAGAACTCCTGTGTTCTAGACCAGTGCCATTAAATGGAACTCTGTGAAAAACAGAAACGCACACTTTCCAATAATTTAAGTAATTAGAACCTGAACTAGATGTGCCTACGGAGCTCTTGAAACGTGGCTCGTGCAACTGAGGAGCTGAAGGTTTTAAATTTTTCAACACTTTTTACAGTGGCAAAACACACGTAACATAAAATTTACCAACTTACCCATTTTTAAATGCACCCTTTGGCGATACTGAGCACATTTACACTGTTGTGTGACCATCACCACACCATCCATCTCCACAGCTCTTTTCATCTTGTAAACTGAGACTCTATCCCCAGGAAATAGTAACTCTCCATTCCGTCTGCCCTCCCCCCACCTCCAGCCCCTGGCAACCACCACGGCACCTTTTATCCCCATGATTTTGATGACTTTAAGTAAGTACAACCGTACAGCATCTGCCTTTTTGTGGCCTGCTTATTTCACTCAGCAGAATACCCTCAAAGTGGTCCAAGTTGCAGCATATGGCAGGATTTCCTTCCTTCTGAAGGCTGAATAATACTCCACTGTATGTAGAGACCACATTTTTGCTTATCCATTCGGCGATCAGTGGACCCTCGGGTTGCTCCCACATTTTAGCTATCGTGAATGCCACTATCAACACGCGTGTACAAGTATCTCTATGAGACCCTGCTTTCAATTCTTTTGCGTAAACACCCAGAAGTGGAACTGCTGAGTTGTCTGGTAATTCTGTATTTAGGTTTTGAAGAAGCGCCATACTGTTTCCTAAAACAGCTGCATCATTTTATGTTTCCACCGAGAATGCGCAAAGGTTCTGATTTCTCCCCATCCTCACCAATACTGTTATTTTCTGGGGTTTTGTTTGTTTTTTTGATAGAAGCCTTCCTAACTGAGTGTGAAGTGGTATTTCACTGTAGTGTTGATTTGCATTTTCCTAGTGATCAGTAGTACTAACCTTTGGTTAGTATTCTTTGGTTCAATGTTTTTATTTCATTTCACTGTAATTAGATTAAACTTATATGGCCATATGTGGCTAGGGGCTGCCATACTGGACAGTGCAGCTCTAGAACACAGTGATTCTCAGGGTAATTTCGAGACCCAGAGCAGTAAGCACGAGGAGCTCTGGATGCCGATGGACCAATTCAGATACTTTCTAGTTCTGGGGACCTAGCCAGTCACACTTTCCAAACCTCAGTCTTTACATGTGTAAAACAGGGTTAGTACATCCAGATTGCTATTTCTAAGGATGAAATGAATCAGCATGCATATAGCTGGTGGTACAGTCTAAGCCCATGGGAGAGAATCAAAGCTAACGGGACACGCCTCTCCTCATTTCTCAGTGCCCACCAAAACTAGGTACCTAGGAGTCAGCCTTTTCAGACACTTTCCCCAAACGGATTGCAGTCCTGGCCAGAGAAATGGACTTTCAGTTCCAAGAAACAAGGATCGTTAGCTTCCACCAAGAGAATCCCAAAATGGAGGGTGGACGGAGATGAAATCTGTAATCTCAGCCCTTTGATAATCAATGAGTCTGACTCTGTCCAGATTCAGACTTAGCTAATAACCAACAGGAAAGTGAAGCTACCAAACTTCCAATTCTAGAATTCCCGGCTATCTTCTTTGGGAAGCCCCCAAAAACAGACCTGCAGAGGGAGAACCATTTAAGAAAACTCTCTAAGTCCTGGATGTGATGCCTGGCTCCGGACAGTCCTGAGACCGTTTTTGTGGCCGAGGCCCTTCTCCCATCCTGGCTGGTGACCACATGAGCCCCAGGCCCCTTACCTGATGCCGCAGTGGTGGGGGTGCTGGCTGGCGCAGGCTGCGAGGGACTGCTGCTCTCAGTCATCAGGCACGGGTTGCTGCCATTGCTCTCTCTCTTGACAAGCAGCTCAGCAGCGCTGGGCAGCGGGATGGGGTGGCTGATCCCCAGTTCTTCCTCCTGGGCCTGCTGCCTTCTCAGGGCCACCTGGAAGCACAGGGCAGCAGGTCAGCCTCCCACGCTCCAGAATCACTTGCACGGCTTTGCCAAAACCCCCTGGAGCTCCAGTTACCCCAGATATCATGATCTCTGAGCTCCAGCAGTAAGGTCTGAGATCCTCTCCTTCCTTTTGAATGCTACCCAGGTCACCAGAATGTGCAGACAAAGCTGAGAAATGGCATCAAGCCCACAGTAGGTCAAAAAATGTCCGATACACAAATGAATATGTAGAGCAGGAAATAAGGTTGGCTATGGAGGATCCGGAAAAACTGTAGAGTCAGCCACACAGAGGAGTTCCATCTGAAGAGAAGTCAGCATTGATAGATTAGGAAGGAAGGAGAATGGGATCCCTTACTCCTTCCAGCCACATATTTGTCAAAGGCCACTGTAATGGGGCCAGCAACATACAGTAAAATTAGATTAGACCCCAAGGTAGTCACTGTTTAAAAGCAGAAAAAGGAGATTGACAAACATGCAAAGGCAACTCAACACAAAATGTGGCAAAAACCACAGGAGAGGGACACGTCAATCCCACAGCAGGACTCGGGAGGCAGAAATGGTTTTAAGGGTAAGAATCAGCCAGAAGAGGTACTGGAAGAGGGCCTTGAGGAACAGAATGAGTAACACTCATACAGGCAAGAATGAAGGGGCAGAACAATCCAGAACAAGGGAGCAGGGTGGGCAGGAAAGGCAGGGGCTGCTTAGGAAACCCCGAAGGGCCAGGCTCTCTGGAATGGGGGGAGCATGTAGAGCGGTAATGGGGGAAAGGGATTGGAATAGGGTGTTGAAGTTCCTGGAGAAGGAAGAGGCTGCAGGCAGAAAGAAAGGCAGAGGACAGGTCCTCTATGCCAGCACGACGGAAGAAGCCGGAAGTGAGGGTATAAGGGACTTAAACTACCTAAGAGACTCCTCATGGTCCCTCTTCAACTTATCTGCTTTTAAATAACATTGTTAAAGGTTGCAAAAAAAAAAAAAAGTAAAGAAAATAAATTGTACTTTTGTCTACTACATGTAACAAAAAAGGAGACTTTCTATTGAAACTTGCCTATTGGTGATAGTGAAATGAGAAAGTAAAACATCTGTACCTCAGAGGCCAAAATAGAAGCCAAAAGTTGAAATCAAAATGGTAAACCAGAAACACAACTACTATTTATTGTTTTAGGAAATTTGTAGTCCAAACTTAGCAAGCTGATTAACTTACAAATAAATTTTCTCATAACAAGAGTCTTCAACTTAAAAAATCATCCTTAAATAATCAATTATCATTAAATGATTAAGCTCTGGTCTTGGATTTTTCTTTTATTAATCAAGTTTAGAAACAGAATATTAAGGATTTGATCAAAAAATAGCAACAAAAAATAACCACAAATCTCTGAAATGTCAATGCATGCTTATGTCCTGATTCACACAAATCCCATGCACAGGCAAAATGCACAGGGTATTTATTATATACGGCATAATACGGCATAAACTAAGGACACTTTTATAAGGCCTCGCAAAGATTTTAAAGAAAAGCTATTCAATAAGAGAAGGTGGGGGCAATTGATTAAAATACGATTATTTTAGGGTCATAGCGAAGATTTCACACTATTTCGGAAAGAAAAACATAGCTGGTACACAGAATTTTACAGGATTTCATCTAGCACAACACAAGACTTCCAGCGTGGAAAACGCTGAATTTTCATATAATAGAAGTAATCCTGAGTCGTTTTTGTTTTTTAACATAGCAAATAGCCTTTTTGCAAGTTAGTGCCTCTATTAATAAAGCTTATACAAAATGAATGGCTCTACTTAAATACATGTTTTTATTACAGCTTGAGGAAAAGTCCCCTCCCAAGCCTACTCTCCGCACTCAATATTTAAAATAACTCAATGTTCAGAAGATTTTTCTAGCTACAAATACAACTCCAATGTCCCTAAGACTTTTTCAGTAAACTCACTGTAATGCATTTTAACACTGCATCGGGGAAACCTTTTCACCCTCTATAGATTACGCTAAAAACCCCTTAAAAACAGCTGTATGCCCACGACGGCTCTTGCAATCTGTGAAGCCAACATATATTCAATTTAAGACACATTTGTAAAAAAATGAGATGTATATAAAAAGCATAATCTTTAAGCATTTACACAGTCTTTGGTAAACACTCTCATATAAATTATTTTCCACGGAGGATATTCACACGTTTCCAATCAAAAGTAGCACATCCTTAGTATACATTTCTTTGGTATCTTTTCATCTTAGATAAACTGCCTAAAAAGGATGAAACAAATTTTAGCTGGAAAGAATGTATATTATTCTCTCCTAAAAAAAATCCTTTCAGAAAAAAAAAAACCCTTTCAGGACACCAGACGACGTTGACAATTTCGGTTTAAGATGCTAAACGCCTGTCTTCCTCAGGACGTTTTTAAAAAAAAAAAAAATCTACACACAAGCCCTCAAACCCGTGCCATTTCCCCTCCCCTTGCGCTTCCTTTTAAAAATTCGTTGAGTGTGCTCGAAAACCGAACGCAAAATAACTTGTACCTGAGGGAGTCGTGTGGAGGGAGAAGTCAGAGAGCGAACGCTATTTCCGCGGCGCTCAAAATGGCTGAAGCGCGCGGCGCGGACCCGCGGGCGGCGAGCTCGGAGCCGGCGTCGGGAGCTCGGCGGGGACCACGCGGCGTCCGCGCGCGCTGCCGCGACTTTTCCCGAAGAACCACGCGCCCCGCGCGGTACCCGGAAGAGCGGCGGCCGCCGTCCGCGCCAGTCGCCCGAGTGGGCGCCCTCCCGCACCCTCTGCAGTGTGAGCGCCGGTCTCTGCTCGGGGGCGGGGACCCCAGGGCCTCCCAAGGCGGGTGGGCTCCCCAACTGTCCGCTGGGAGAGTGAGGTCCCGGATCCGCGGACACCCCTCCACCCCTCGCGCGCGGCGGGGCGAACCCGGCAACTCTCTGCTCTGAAAGCGGGAGCTGAGATCCTGGGGACCTCCGAAGGCGCGAACCCTGCAACTCTGTGCTCTGAGAAAACGACCGGAGAGCTTAGGAATTCTGGGGACCTCCGAGGGCGCGAACCCCGCGACTCTGCTGGAGGGCGGGATCAGGGACTCCTGAACAGAGCGAACCCCGCAACTCTCTGCCCTGAAAGAGGTCCTGGGGAACCCGAAGGGCCGACCCCGCAACTCTGCCGAAGGTCGGGATCAGGGATCCCTCGGAGGCCGAGCAAAGTCCGCAACCTCCCGGCTCCGCGGGCCTGATCCCGGAGGACACCCGTCCCTGCGAGCCCGGCGTGGCGCGAAGCTGGGAGCCCCGGGCCCCGCGCGGCGCGGCCGTCGGCGAGCTCCACCGCCTCTCTCCGGAACCCCGGCACCGCGTGGCGCCCGCCCGGCCCGAGGGACTTTAAGTTGGGGGCTCACCCTTGGTTTCCGAACGCCACCACTCACCTGCGCGGCCATCACGCGCTGTCTCTCGGCGATCAGGTTGCACTTCTTGCACTGGCAGTCCCGCCACATGCAGAAGCGCTTGTGGCCCTTGAGCGGCGACGCGTAGCCGTGGTTCCTGCATCGCGCGCACTTGGGCAGCCGCGGGGACTTCTTGCTCCCGGAGCCCATGCCCGACGCCCCCGAGCCCGAGCCGCCGCCGCCTCCGCCGCTGGCCCCGGCGCTCGCGCCACCACTGCTCCCGAGCAGCGCCCCAGCCGCTTTGCCAAAGCCCCCGGCCTTGCCCTGCGGGGGTGCCCCGGCGGCGTGCGGGGCCTCCGAAGAGGCAGAGGGCTTGCTGAACGCGTCGTCGTTGGGCATGGTGCCCTAGCGAGAAGTGCGAGGACCCGCCGGGCCCCTCTCCGGTCTGGAGACCGCTGCAAGAGAAGAGCACGGGCAACCGCGAGGCTCCCGCGGGGAAGGCGCAGAAGGCGTGTGCGCTGCAGCCGGATGGTGCAGCCCGAGTGGCGAGGTCTGGACACGCAACGCCTAAACTGGCGGGGGGTTGTGCCCTTTTTTTTCTTTTGGCGCGCGCGCGGCCCAGAACTTTTGGATACTTTTCAGAACGTTCCCGGGACTGCCTGGGCGGGAGAGGGCGCGAGGGAATGCGGCCACGCCCACCGCCCCCCAACTCCAGCCACTGAGTTCCCGCCGGGAGCCAGCTTGCACTGGCTGCAAACACCGAGGGCGTGGCTGCATGCAGGTGGCTGCAAACGCACCTCGAGGTGCAGAGCCGCCGGGGATAGCGCGATTTCCGCGCTCTCCCAGGCACCACGGCCCGGCTGCGGGAGCACGCTGCACACGCGGGAGCTGAGCTCCCAGGTCAGGAACGTAGTTGTGCATCCTGGTCGTGCACGCTGCTTGGAGGAGGTGCAGACCACCCTGTGGGGTCCTTTAGCTCCCTTCCCCCATTCTCCACGTTAGCTCGGTAGGGCAGAGGTTGGCAGAAGCCAATTCGGAAAGCGGTTTCTTTCTCACTTAAGATAAGGATGAGACTGAAGGCCTGAGAGAAGAAAAGTCTCTGCCCTTAATCAGCAAATAAGACCCTCACTGTGTGGGGCTGAAGCGTACCAAAAATTGGGTCCTTCTGTTCTCCAATTGTTCCTTACTGCCCTTGTGTTCATTCGTTCACAAGATTTCTACTCCTGGCTCCAGGTAACTCTGAAATGCATAGTTCCAGCCCTTGTTGCTTCTCACTGCAGGTGCATGAAGTTTCTTGTCTTGAGGCAGCTTCATCTTGGATCTGCAGGCACGGAACATTCCCCCTTTAAAAAACCTCACTGGGGTGGGACAGGGGATGTGCTTAACAGATGTAGACATTTATCAGAAATTCATCCCACACTTAAGATCTGTGCATTCATTGTGTATAATTATACGTCTAAATACCCTCAGTGGTCTTACAGCCTTCCACCCACACCCAGACAACACCCTTACACAGCAAATCCAACCCTAAGGCCTGCTGATCAGATCCTTTTTTCCTACACACCCACAGTGTCCCTGCAACACTAGCCCTTTCCATGTCTGGATCTGCGGTAGCGTCCAACGGGGCTCCCTGTTTCTTAATCTTCCAGTATATTCCACAAAAACAGCTGCTGGCCCCTGCAATGGCCTGGTGGTGTTTGCCTTGTGAAAAATAAAAGTAAAAGACCCAAGGCTGTGTTTTAAAGGACTTCAATGATCTGCCCCTGCCTTTCTCAGCCTCACAGAGTTTCCAACAAGCTTGGAAGGGCTCACTCTTGGCCCTTTATCTGTTTTGTTCGGTGCCACTTCCCTAAACTCACAATGGCCCTTGTCCGGCCAGGGGCTGCCCTAACATCTCTCCCCCACTCGCCTTGCTTTTCCCCAGTATTAGTTCTCAGGTTCCAGATTCCACACCCCCATCCAGGGGGGTTAGGTGTGCAAAGGATGGAGGCCACCCCGCTTGGCTTCTCATCAAGGTGGTTACTGGCATTTCACTGAGCTCTGAAATCCTCCAACCTACTTTTCCCATTCTTATTCTGAAGTCCCCCCTCCCCCGCCCCACAGACTTTTTCCCTGAGCCTGCATTTTCTCCATTAGTGTTCTCTGGCTGAAAATTATTTCCTAAAGAAGCTTCTAGCTTCACACAATACCTCATATCCTTACCATCAAGCCCAGTGAAGCTGTACTCCAGACAGAAGCCAGGATACAACCACTTCTCTCATTCTGGAACCTGTTAAATGATAACCACTATTTCATTGAGGAATACTCCTAAATCTTCCATTGAAACACACATGCCGATTGCAGTTATCTACCAATTATCCTTTCCCATATATTTATACTTCAATACATTAGCTGGCGCTGAATTATTCTGAAGGCCCAATCCAGCTGAAAAGAACAAAGTAAATGCTGGAAACAGCGGCTGTCGAGTCCCAAATTACAGGGGAGGACGTGTTTCTTAGGGGCCTCCCATCACTAGAATCTATGATGGAGAGATTTAAGGCTACAGACAATTTGGGGCTAGGAAGCTGTGTGACCAAGGTACGAAAACATAAAATGTGATGAAGTTAATAGACTAATAAAGTTTTATTCACAAACCACAGAGGATGTATTAGGCACAAGATGATCCAAAAGAGAAGTCGGGAGCCCTCAGGGATGAGCAGAGTGGTTCTGGATATTTTGAGTGGTCTGGCCCTATTGTCTCCTTTCTTTACCACCCCCTCTTCCAGAAACCAGAGCTTTGAAGGCTGATGATGCAGTTCTGTATGCACTGAGTTGGACAGATGGCCAAGACATGCTGATGAATGGGGGGGGGGGGATGTGGGGGAAGAGGGGAGTCTGTTCTAAAACTTAGCAGGGTTAGGCAAAGACCTCTCAGCTATGACACCAAAGCACAAGCAGTAAGAGCAAAAAAATGATAAACTGACTTTATCAAAATGCAAAACCTTTGTGCTTCTAAAGATAGCACCAAGAAACTGAAAAGCCACAGACTGGGAGAAAATATTTGGAAATCATGTATCTGATAAAGAACTTGTATCTAGAATATATTAAAACTCTTGTGATTTAATAAAAAACAGACAACCCAATCAAAACAATGGGCAACATTCTGAATGGACATTTCACCAAAGAAAATATTCGAATGGCCAATAAGCACATGGAAAGATGCTTGCTACTGTCAATCATTAGGGAAATGCAAGTCCAAACAACAGTGGAGAATCACAGCACGCCCACTAGGATGGCTGTGATCAAAGACAGAGACAAGTGGAAAGTATTGGCTAGGATGTAGAGACACTAGAATTCTCAGCTACTGCGGGTAGGAATGTAAAATAACACAGCCATTTTGGGAAACTTTACCATACAACTAAATAATTTCACTCCTAGATATCTACCCCAGAGAAATGAAAACATATGTCCACACGAACACATGGACATGAATATCCATGGCAGCATCACCCACTTGAAATAATCCCAATCCATCAACACTTGAATGAACAAAATATGGACTATTACCCAGTCATTAAAAGGGATAAGATAGGGCTACATTCTATAGCAAGAATGAACCTTGAAAATGGTACGCTAAGGAAAAGAAGCCAGATTCATAATATTGTACATTCCCATTTATATCAAATGTCCAGGAGAGGCAAATTAATATAGAGAAGATCGCCAGGGGCTGGCTGGGAATGGAGAGGAACTGCAGATGGGTATATGGGGTCTTTCTGGGGTGCTGCCATGGTCTAAAATTGTATTGTGGTCATGGTTGCAAAATTCTGCAAATTTATCAAGATTATTGGAATGACTAAAATAAGAGAATTTTATGGTATATAAATTATGCCTTGGGGAGCTTGGGTGGCTCAGTTAAGCAGCTGCCTTCGGCTCAGGTCATGATCTCGGGGTCCTGGGATTGAGCCCTGAGCTGGGCTCCCTGCTCAGCGGGGAGTCTACTTCTCCCTCTGCCTCTGCCCTCTCTCTGCTCACCCATCTCTCTCTCTCTCTCAAATGAATAAAATTTTAAAAAATTATGCCTCAACAAACAAGTAAATAAACAAAAAACACCATGATATACAATGTGGTTCCATTTCTAAAATAAGAACTAATGAGGGTTTATATCTGCTTGGTAGGCTATTTAACTCTCCCTGGGTTACTGGATTATGGGGGATAATCTCCTTATACTTTGTTTTTATTTATTTTTTTTTTTGCAAAGTCCATCCAGGTTCTGGCACCCTCCATTGTCTCTACCCTCATGGCTGTGTGGGAAGAGCTGACATCCGGGTTGGGGCCAGGTCGCCCCAGCCTCAGCCCTGTGGTCAACCTCAGCTTCCCAGCATTCTCAGCACTAGAATTCAGAAACCAAGCTCATTGCACAAAAAATTATTACATTTTGTGCTTTCCAGTTTCATAGTTCTGTGGTGCTTACACTTTACTATCTGATTTTTAAAAACATTTGGCAGGCATTACTTTCACCATCAGAAAAAAACCAAATACATTAATTTATTAGTGAGTCAGTATAGCATCATATTTAAATGCCTAGCTTTGAATCCCAGCCGTGTGACCTTAGACAAATTCTTAACCTCTCTGTGACTCAGTCTGTTTATCTGTAGTAGGAGGATAATAATAATATTTGCCTCAAAGCATTGTTAGAAAGACTAAATTAGTTAATACTCATCAAGTGCTTAAAAAAGTATCTGACAGCCAGTAACAAGTCTGTTGTCGTCGTCATTATTATTATTTCCATATTGGAAAGAAAGAAAGAGTGGGAGAAAGCAGGGTACATATACACATAACCTTCCACACGTTAGTATAATTTAGCGGGGGGTAGGGAGCTATATTAGAAAACATCAATGATAAATTTCATCTACTTTGCATTTTGTCCATGGAAAGCAGTCTCAGCCCCGGGTCTTGGTGTAACAGGTCATGGGGAAAATTATCTGTGGTGCTTCTGACCCTCTATACGAAGCTAGATACTAGGGTCAAGTGTAGAGCCCTGAGTCTGCTGGCCTGAACTAGAGACTCGGCATACAGCTGTGCGGGGGCAATGCCCCGTGGTATGAGCAGTAGGAATCTAGGGAGGAGGGAGCACGGTAGAGCCTCAGGCCCTGCTTACAGGAGGAAGACAGCCCCGTGGCCAGAGTCTCGAAGGATCTGAGCAGGCACAAAGGGGAAAACAGGACCTTCTAGGTCGTGGGAACAACAGATGGAAGGCTAGACACTGGGAGTGAGCCTGTGGGTTGGGGGAGAGGGCCCAGGCCTGCCAGTCTCGAACAGAGGAGTCAAGCTGGAGCCCAGCAGGAGATAAGGTTGGAAAGATAGGGTGGCACCTTGCCTGCCAGTGAGGAATTTGGCTTCTATCCTATAGGCAAATGGAGAAGGATAAAGGTTTTCGTCCTTGAGGTGTCTGAGGAATAAAAGTGATGGGTCTGCCAATTGCTGGGTGATTTGAACAAGCCACTTAACCTCTCTGGTCCTTATGAGGAGATGACAATACCAGAGGGATCAGAGTTATTTGCAAGATGCCCAGCTCCATGCCTGCCACACCCAGATGGAGGATGGAGGATGGCAGTCAGTGCCCTGTAGAACGTGGGATATCTGCCTGTGTTAGAGTCCCGGCTTTGCCACTTACCAGTGACGTACTGCTCCTGGGCAAGTCACTCACCCTCTCCACGCCTCCCTTTCTTCATCTGGAAATTGGAAAGGACCTGAGAATTGTCATAATGCAATGACGAACATATGTAAAGGGCTTCGGTCCATGCGTGTAAGAGATTAACTATGATCTTAGTGTGAGCAGTTGTTTCCGAATCCTATAGGAGGAATCACGAACCACCAGCGGAAGGTGAGGGGAACTAGGAGGCAGGTTTTAGGATCTGAGCAGTTGGTTAGTTCTTCCTGAGTCAACTGTTCCCAGCAAGGTCAGTAATTAGGAGCCCAGCCTGGAACTTGGAGGTGAGGGACAGAAACGCTGAGTAGCAAACATCTATCACAAAGCATACTGTCCCCACATTATCTGAGCATCTGGGGCCAGTCTCAGACCCTGAGGGAAACTGAAGGACGCAGTAAGGTGGCTCATCAAAAGCATCAAGCAGGCAGGGCGGCAGGTGTGGGAGCCCATGGGTGGGAG
Source organism: Potos flavus (assembly GCA_028534135.1). NCBI lineage: Eukaryota > Metazoa > Chordata > Mammalia > Carnivora > Procyonidae > Potos > Potos flavus. The sequence continues at coordinate 72,388,194 of CM052892.1, read as the reverse complement.
GAGTCAGCACCCAGGGAGGTGGGGCTCTGCGTCACTCAAGGCAGATGCTTACTGCCTGCAGGGGACCCCGGAGTCATCCCTGTTTCTAAGGCTGTGCAATGATTGATTTTCACAAGTAATGCCCCCCCATGAGTTAGCAACAGAAGTTTAAATCAGGTTCTATTCCTTACCCTTTAAGAAAAGAATATAAATATTTTGTAATTTTTTCCCAGGAAGAATTGTTAAAATGTAAACGTTATGACATTTAAAGGGAAACCTTAAGTTATCTAGAAAAAAGGAAAATCATTGGTCCTGAAAATTAAATGAAGTGATCTGGAGAAAACGCACTCAGCCTCCAGAGAAAGTAAAAAATGTATTCTGAAGATAATAGTTGATGATTTTTCAGTATTAACCGCTGTTCTGAGATTGTCAGCAGCATCCTGACCCTTATATATTAACCTAAAGAAAAAGAAATGGCTTGCCATCGTAAGTTTGTCTTGTAGGACCAATTGCTTAAAATTTCAAGAAGAAATTTGGTTAAAAATACTTACTTTAGGGGCACCTGGGGGGCTCAGTTGGTTAGGTGTGGACTCCCGGTTTTTACTCAGGGTCATGATCGCAGGGTCCTGGGGTCAAGGCTCTCCTCCCTGGACTCCTGCCCAGTGGGGAGTCTGCTGGAGATGCTCTCCCTATGCCCCTCCCCCCACTCACCCACATGCTGTCTGTATTCTCTCTCTGGAATAAATAAATGTTTATATATTTTTTAAGATTTTATTTATTAAAAAAAAGATTTTATTTATTTATTTGTCAGAGAGAGAGCATGAGAGAGCATAAGCAGATGAGTCCCTACATCAGGCTCCTTGTTCAGTGGGGAGCCACAGGCAGAGGGAGAAGCAGACTCCCCACTGAGCAAGGAGCCCAATGTATAACTTGATCCCAGGACCTTGAGACCATGACCAAAGGCAGACACTTAAAAGACTGAGCCACCCAGGCATCCCAAGAAATAAGTCTTTAAAAAATATATTTATTTGAGATGAGGATTAAAGAGTATGCTTATCATGATGAGCATGGAGTAATGTATAGAATTCTTGAATCACTAAATTCTACACCCAAAGGTAATATTACACTGTGTGTTAATTAACCGGAATTTAAATAAAAACTTAAAAAAAAATAAGTAAAATGTTAGGCTCAAAAAAATTTCTTTTACAAAGTTTAATTAGGTGGAGAAAGAATAAATAACACAGAGGTTTAATGTTTGAGATTTGTAAAGAGCGAACACATTCAAATCGCTATTCTAGGTTTTAACTTACAAATGCCTTATTTTAACTAACCATTTAAAAACAAAAGTGTCTGCTTTTTAATTTTAACAATCCCCTTAAATTACTGTCTATTTATTTAAGCACTTTCTCGTACAGCTAACACTCCGGTAAACTGAGGCTCTTGCAAGGTTTTCCTGTGCCTTCTGCTGAGATAGTTTTAAAAGATCAGAGGAAACAGTAAACACAAATCCTGAAATAACATTTCATTTAAGAGTTTCAAATGAATTGAAAGTTAAAATGTATATCAACGAAGGTGCTAAAATACATCTCCCATTGGGTTCAATAGCCACTATCTTGCTGATTTCTCAGTTTGCTAACAAAATAAAAAGAAGACAAACACAGAGATTCACAATGCTAATACTGCCAAGATAAATAACAATGTAAGTAGGCCTGGATTTTTACCACAAGCCATTTACATGAGGCAGAAGCACTGAGAATAGTAAAATAAATATTTTGTGGCTGATTCCAAGTTTAAAAATTGAAACCTTTAGTAGACACATATATCAGTTATTATGTGCTTCAGCGAGCCTTTTTTTTTTCCCCCACAGAAGGATTTGTCAGGTTTCCACTTTCCCAACAAATAGAAGGAAACTACACACCAAGTTTTTGAGATACATTATAAAAACAAAAATTCGTCTAATCCCGGAAGAAAAAATGATGGGTCAGAATCCAGATAGCAAGGATGATGATGGCATTTGATACCCAAATTAGGTTAGACTAACCCTAATCATTACAATTATTGGCATAAGTTATTTAAAAAATACCTGCAGGGGTGCCTGGGTGGCTCAGTCGGTTGTGTCTGACTCTTGATTTCCGCTCAGGTTGTGATCTCGGGGTCATAGGATCAAGTCCCGTGTGGGGCTCTGCTTAGTGCAGAGTCAGCTTCAGATATTCTCTCTTTCTGCCCCTCCCCTGCCTCTAAATAAATAAATAAATAAATGAAATCTTTAAAAAAAAAAACAAGAAAAACTACCTGCAACTAAAAAATGACAAGAAATAATTATTTATACATTTCTATACCACTATCGATGAATATTGCTTCAAGTTGATCATTGTAATTAGTTACGTCAGAGTTGGCACCCCTAACAGAACGTGACTTCAGGAACACTCTAGAACATGTTCCTGGTGCTCAGAAAACAAGACAAACATGAAATATTTCAGCAAAGAAAATGGCAGTAACAGTTCAGTTCAAGAAATGTCTTGAGTTAGTGCAGGATTCATCCCCAATCGAACGGTGACATTAGGCATGAAGGAGTTTTGAAGAGAAAACCCTGAAGACTGGAGGGGGCATGGGAGGCTTCTTGGAAGAAGCAAGCTTTCAGGGGAGCAGTATTTCGACTCATGAACCAAGTCATGAAGGAGTGGTAAATTGATACAAACTAGAATTACTTCTTCCAAAGGGGGAAATGGGACTGCCTCATGATGGGGACATTCAAGCAGCCTCCACCTTGTCCTTAAAATTTTCACCCGTGGGGGGCCCACTTCCCCAGCCCCCCTCATTCCTCACTGCCCTTCTTGGATGGCCATTCCTAATGGATGCATTCCTCCTGCTTTAATAGACTCGGGAGGAACATAAAGCCCTTCTTTGCTTTGAGGAAACTTATTGAGACAAGGGTGGAATATTTTTTAGTTATTACTATTTAAAAATACTCATAAAAGCTGAGAAAAACAACAAGGAAATAATCCCAGAGTGCCATGAATGGACACACTCCAGCTTGCAAAGTGAAATCCCCTATCCCTCTTCCGGGAGATGCCAAGGGGAGGGTCATCAGTTGGGACTCTGTACAGGTCCTGGGAAACACCATTTCCCCCAGTCCTCTTAGGAATAGGAAAAAAATAAAACACTTTTTTTTTTAAAGATTTTATTTACTTATTTGAGAGAGAGAGAGAGAGAGCACAAGTGCTCCCTGCTGAGCAGGGAGCCCAATGTGGGGCTCCATCCCAGAACCCTGAGATCATATCCTGAGCTGAAGGCAGATGGTTAACCAAATGAGCCACCCAGGCACCCCCCCCCCAAAAAAAACCACTTTTGGATCAGGGGTCCTCCAGCTATATCTCTGTAGGCCAAATTCTGATGACCGTATGTTTGCTAGAGCCCATGGGAGAAGAATGGGTTCTACATTTTTAAATGGCTGAAAGAAAATGAAAAGTTGAATTTTTGTGACACAGGAAATTATAGGAAATTCAAATTTTGGTGCCTGTAAATAACGTTTTATAGGAACACAATTGCACCCACTCCTCGATGTGCCATCTGTAGCTGCTTTAAGATAGGAGGGCAGGGCCCAGGAGCTGCAATAGAGCCTGGAGGGCTCACAAACCTTAAAATATTTTCTATTTGGTCCTGTTATCTAAAAAAGTGTGAATCCCTGTTATGGGCTTCCATTTGTTTTTGAGGCTCCCAGTATGATTTTTTTTTTTTTAAGTCAACATTTCAAAATGGGATAACACATTTGGAGGTACATTCCAAGTCTTTTATGGACAGCAGGCTTGGTCTAAAATGATGGACCTGTCCTTGTCCCTCAGGTTCCCCCCGTCTCAGCAGGCCCCGCCTGGCTGGTGGGTTAAAGGAGGAACACACTTAGACCCTCTCTTGCCAGAGCTCAGGACTACCAGGGGAGACAGCCACGTAAATACAGTGTTCGGCTGGACATGTATGAGGGAAGTGTGTCAAGTCTGGGGAGTATAGGAGTCATACCAGGCAGGCAGGGATGGCAGGAGTAACTATCTCAGCCCAACAGGAGGATAAAAGCACAAATGCGTGCAAGCCTAGCGTCTATTCCAGAAATGAAGGAAGTGAAGCCAAGTTAAGCAACAATTAACAAAATTTGCATAGAGCTTTCCTCAGGTCCAACACCGGTACAAGTGCTTTCTCTGGTAATTCACTGAATTATCACCAGGGCTTTAGACCTAGGTCCTATCATTATCTCCACATTATAAGTGAGAAATCCGAGGTCCGCAGAGGTGAAGTGATTTGCCCAATCAAGGAAAAAAGAAGAATTCCAGCAGGTGGACCCAGGCTCACATTCTTGACCACGTTAAGAAAGAGCCAGCTGTTCCTGTTGTCCCTCATAAGCGGCACAGGGAACAAGTGGGTCGTGGGAACAGGGGGGTGAGGCGTTTCTGGGTCCCAGGCCAATGGTGGACAAGTGTGCTGTGAAAATTAATAAAGGGAAACCTCATGCAAAATGGAGGTGGGGGAGCACCAGGATGGCGCAATCAGCTAAGCCACCAACTCTCGGTTTCAGCTCAGGTTGTGATCTCAGGGTCTGGAGCCAGGGCCCTGCCGCGGGCTCTGCTAAGGATTCTCTCTCTCCCTCTCCCACTGCTCCTCCCCCCACATGCATGTGTTCTCTCTCTCTTTCAAATGAATAAATAAATAAAACTTAAAAAAAATTAAAAATAAGATAAAATAAAATAAAATGGAGCAGGGAAGCCAGAAGGGAGAGCTCTGGCGCCCTACCACTTGCAGACCCCAATGGCAGGACACAATACCTTGCATTCTGAGCAGGAAGAGGCCTATACTTGACTACCCCAGGCAGGAGGAAGGAACATTTTCTCCTTGCCCAGGAACAGCCCAGCCAATGAGAGATTGCCCAGGAACAGCCTAGCCAATGAGAGACAGTCACAACCCGGCCAATGAGAAGCCACTATACTTGGAACTGTCAGTTTACTCCGATGGATATTTTGCTTATACCAGCCCCTCCGAAACTCCCCTACCCTTTATAAAAAGGTATTGCTCTCCTTTGTTCTCAGACTTGCCTATTGTTTTTCCTTAGGTTGCATGTGCTGAATGCCATTCTCTCCTATACCTAAATAAACTTGGTTTTGCTGATAAAATAACTGACAGTTTATTTCTTAAGGTGAACGGTGTGAACCGTGATAGCAAATTAATTAGTGTGATCTGCGCTGAGCGCTCTTGTTTGCCAAAGCGAACAAGACAAAGGGGTAGGTCATTAACGGTAATTTGCGATGCAGATGAAAAAAATGCTGTAGAAAATCAGAGAAGAAAGGAGGGGAAAATTCCTGTACATCAAGGAGTTATGACTGGTGTCAGAGCAGTTGGCTTGAGCTGGTCCTCAGAAACCAGGGGTGTGGAGTCTATGAGAGTCTTTTCCATGTTTTTGTTTGGTCTTGTTCACAGCTGTATCTCCACCTCCTAGCCCGGGACCTGTGATGCCCTAGTGGCTCATTAATGTTTGTTGAGTGAATACGTGGATTTTTTTTAAAGACTTTATTTATTTATTTGAGAGAGAGAGTGACAGAGAGTACGAGCAGAGAGACGGAGAAGCAGGCTCCCCTGCTGAGCAGGGAGCCCAATGCAGGGCTGGATCCCAGGACCCTGAGATCATGACCTGAGCTGAAGGCAGACACTTAACCGACTGGGCCACCCAGGTGCCCCAAATGAGTGGCTTTTAAAATAGGTACTTATTTTTGAATAAGTAATATGCCCTTGTGGTTCAAAAGTTAAAAGCTTACAAAAGTTGGAGAATGAGGGGGACCTGGGTGGCTCAGTTAAGTTTCTGATTCTTGATTTTGGTTCAGGTCATGATCTCAGGGCGGTGAATTTGAGCCCTGCTTTGGACTCTGCACTCAGTGGGGAGTCTGCTTGACATTCTCTCTCTCCCTCTCCTCTGCCCCTCCCCCTGCTCTCTCTCTCTCAAATAAATAAATCTTAAAAAAAATAAAATAAAAATCAGGGGCACCTGGGTGGGTCAGTCGTTACGCGTCTGCCTTCATTCAGCTCAGGTCATGATCTCAGGGTCCTGGGATCAAGACCTGCATCGGGCTACTTGCTCAGTGAGGAGCCTGCTTCTCCCTCTGCCAGCCGCTCCCCCTGCTTCTGCTCTCTCTCTCTCTGACAAATAAATAAAATCTTTAAAAAATGCCCTGGAGGGAAAGCAAGGTAGAGAACGGACAGAGGGAATCAGGAGCAGCCAAGAGAAAGGACCACATTGAAGGTGCAGGTGCAGTGTAACAATAGGCACCAAGCTAAACCTCAGTACTGGCTCAGCCTCCAACTGCTGGGTGACCTTAGAAAAGCCCCTTCACCTCTCTGTGCTTTGTTTGCCTCATGAAATAATAGAAATGAAGTAAAAAGAAAGCGGAACTTAATGACCTAGGGTCTCCTTGCGACCTAAACGTCTGCAATGTGCCTCCTGTCTTGAGCTGGTGGGAGGGAAGAGGGGAAGCCAGAGATAGGGGCAGAGCAGAGATACTGGCTGGGCCTCTCCTCTCCTCTCCTCTCTTTGCCCTGCTCTGCACCCTGCCCTCCCCTTGAACCCTAGGTCTTTGTTCGGCTTCCCTCAACCCTGGAAGTCCATGCAAGCAGGGGAGAGCGTGAGGGCTGGGTCAGGTCAGGGTCACGAGGAGGCCCGGACAGGAGTCTCACCCACGGATATGAGTCCACTTTCTGGGAGAAATGATCGACCTTGGGAAGGAAGGAACTTGGGAAAACAAATGCAGAGCGAAGGCAAATTCCCCAGGCAGAGAGGTGGTTTTCCATCTGCTCATAAGGACAGCTTGGCCATCATTAAGGTTAATTAGCATCTTTTAATATATAAGAGGGACCTGTACCAGATGACATAAGTGCATTACTTTTATTGTGGTAGCATTTACATAAAATGTACCATTTTAACCATCTTTAAGTGTGCAATCATCCCCACCATCCATCTCTACTTTAAAATTTTTAGATGGAAGTAGAAGGAACAGAAACTTCAGGAATCCTAAGTGTTCCCCTCCATGAACGGTTTACATTGTATATACCCAGATGACTGCCATCCAGGTCAAGCTACACACTGCTTATAGAACTCCAGAAAGCTACCTCTTGACCCCTTCCGTCAAGAGATAGCTTGTTTTTGCTAAGTTTAACTCTTTGGGGGGAAGAAAAGGTCTACTGCAAACAACTTAGGTGGTTTCGCAAATTGCATAGTCAGTATCTCCATGTTTCATTCCTGAAGGTTCAAGTCCCAGTGTACTGGGGCAGGAAGGCACTGTGCTAGGTCAGTGAACACGCTGCTCTCCAAGAAGGTTTGCTTGCCTCCAGCAAGCTGGAATCCCCAGGCCATGCATCCGGGGGCCAGTTCAAGGACTGAAAAGTTCTCTCTGGAATGTGCTCTAAATTCTCAGTGCCCATGGAACAAGGGCGACAACCTTTCTGCGAAACAGAATGCAGAGAGGTTTTCTTCTTGCTGCAGGTAACCTGTCGGGGGAGGTATCCAAACCCATGACCCATCAGGGACGTCAAAATATCTGCTCGTTCTGCAACTGCTTTAAAAGGGACGTCGCCTCGCCCACTTCATCATTCCGTAGCAGAAGCTGAAAGCTAAGGTTAGCATTAGCCTACGATTTTTTTTTTAGATTTTAAAATTTAATTTTCTTATCACAACATAATTGACAAAAAAACCATGCGTTTTAGCTGTGCGCCATAAAGGTTCCAGATTTGTTCACATTGCGAAAGGATCACCGTGATACCTCCAGTTAACGTCCATCGCCACACATTGCTATAATTTTTTTATTGTGATGGGAACTTTTATTAAGATCTACTCCCATAACAACTTTCAAATATAAAATACGGTATTATAACTGTACTACACATGACATATATGCTACACATGCTACACATGATATCCCCAGGACTTATTTATTTTATGAGCGGAAGTTTGTACCTTTGACCACCTTTACCTGTTTTTGTTTTCAGTGACATCGAGACTGGTTGAGGGAAGAAGCGGAGGACTTAGGGAATAATTCATCAGACTAAGAAAGCAGCCCGTAGGAAACTAGGGAAAACAGATGACGAAGGAAGCTTGAAGGACAAATTGGAGGAGGATCCTATCGATCACAGAGCTCTGGTCAAGGAATCCAGAAGAAGGCAGAAAGAACTCCCCGCTGATCCGCAGCTCCAACCTTCCTACCTGCAAACCATTTTTGCATTTTGTTACCTTGGCCGGAAGCGCCACAAAAACTCGTGGGTTTTACTCACCACCGAGCCTCACACGGGGGCCTGGCACGTGATTAACAGTCAAGAACCAGGGAGCAAAGGAGGAGGAACCAGCTGGGATGGCCCCTTTCTAACTAGAGAAAATGGCCAAGGCAGGGAGCGTGGGAGGCAAGGAGGAAGGGTCACCAGGATAACTATCACCTACTTACCGTGAGCTGGACTGGTGCTGGGCTTCCCGGGGTAATAAGCACAGGGTACATGGGACAAGAAGGAGATAAGCCTTAGGGGATTTTTTTTTTTTGGTAAAGCTAGGGAAAAAAATTGTAGTTATGTGCGGGGACAGATGGTAATTAGACTCAGGTGATCAATTCACAGTATCTGCAAATATCGAACTATTCTGTTGTACACCTAAAACTAGTAGAGTGTTACTTGTCAATTAATCTCAATCAAAATAAGTAAGAGCAAGAAAAGTAAACACTTGTAATGAATGAGGCAGGTGTGCCCAGGGAAGATTAAAAAAAAAAGCCCTTTCTTTAAATCAGTGGGAAGGGGCTCCTGGGTGGCTCACTGGGTTGAGCATCTGACTCTTGATTTCCACTGGAGTAGTGATCCCGGGGTTGTGAGATCGAGCCCTGAGTTGGGCTTTGCGTCGAACCTGCTTGGGATTCTCTCCCTCTCCCTCTGTCTCCCTCCTCTCTCTAAATAAATAAAATCTTTAAATCAATGAGAATTAGGCAAAATAAAAATCTAAGAAAAATAAAGAAAGGGGAAGCAAGGCCTATATTGGGATTTTAAATGTTTAGCCTTCTTGGCGAAAGTGGGGAGGAAATGGAGTCATACCCACAAGTGCGGAATCTCCTTGGCAAATCAAAACCACAGAGACAGGTTTTTAAAGTGAATGCTGTAAGCTTTCTGACCACAGCAAAATGAATGTAATTTGGTTTTCCTAAAAATAAATTCTCATTTTTAGAATTTATTAAGCTTTTCTGAGTGACTTAATACATGAGCAATTTGGGTATTTTGTTCTACAGTTATTTAAAAGGACTGTGCTCTACTAGGTATTTACCCCAAAGATACAAATGGGGTATCTGCACCCCAGTGTTTATAGCACCAATGTCCACAATAGCCAAACTGTGTGGATAAAGACGATGTGGTATATATATACCATGGAATATTATGCAGCCATCAAAAATGGTATCTCGCCATTTGCAATGACGTGGATGGAACTAGAGGGTATTATGCTAAGCAAAGCAAGTCAATTAGAGAAAGAAAATTATCATATGATCGCACTGGTAATAATTTGAGAAGCAAGACAGAGGATCATAGGGGAAGGGAGGGAAAAATGAAACCAGACAAAACTAGAGAGGGACACAAACCTTAAGAGACTCTTGGTCTCAGGAAACAAACTGAGGGTTGCTGGAGGGGTGGGGTGGTAGGGATAGGGTGGCTGGGGGATGGACGTTGGGGAGGGTATGTGCTATGGTGAGTGCTGTGAATTGTGTAAGACTAATGATTCACAGACTTGTACCCCTGAAACAAATAATACATTATATGTTAATTAAAAAAAAAAAGCCAAACTCTGGAAAGAGCCCAGATGTTCATTGACAGATGAATGAATAAAGGAAAGCTATATATACAAAGGATTATTATTCAGCCATCAAAAAAATGAAATCTTGCCATTTGCAACGACGTGGATGGAACTAGAGGGTATTATGCTAAGCAGAATAAGTCAATCAGAGAAAGACAATTATCATATGATTTCACTCATATGTGGAATTTAAGAAACAAAACAGAGGAGCATAAGGGAACGGAGGGAAAAATCAAGCGAGATGAAATCAGGGAGGGAAACAAATCATAAGAGACTCTTAACTATAGGAAATAAACTAAGGGTTGCTGGAGGGGAGGGGGGTACAGGGATGGGGTAACTGGGTGATGGGCATGAAGGAGGGAACGTGATACAATGAGAACCGGGTGTTATATGCAACTGATGAATCATTGAACTCTACCTCTGAAACTAATTATACACTATATGTTAATTAGTTGAATTTAAATAAGTAAAATTTAAAAATAAAAATAAAAAGACTGTGCTATTTCTGGGAGGTGCAAAGTTTGAACATACACTCAAGCTTGAACGTACATTCAAGTTCATTTTGTTTTCATATACTCCACAACCTTACTCTATGCCCTGTGATCTGCTGATGTCTCAGTGTGCCCAAGTGTCCCTATAACCACAAACACACATCTGTTCACTTCATCTCTTGTATTTGTTGGGTTTTGTTGAATATAATTTGAGGCCAGGGCTCTGGGGACATAAAGACTCGTGAACTCATGATTATTACATATTCTCAGTGCACTGTACCTTTAATGGAGAGTAAAATATCCCTCCTGGTCACTTGCAATGATTTTTTTTTCTTGAATTTTGTTTTGTCTGGATCAATATTTCCTACACCTGATTTTGCTGTCCCGGTGTATCTTTTCCCACACACGGCTCTTACATTTCTACTTTACAAAGCAAAGTGAACCAACATCAAAAAACACACCCACGACTTGAAAATTTCCATTAATTGTTTTTTTTTTTTTAAGAGACTTTATGTATTTATGTGCGAGAGGGAGAGGGAGAGAGACAAAGCATAAGCAGGGGAAGGGGCAGAGGGAGAGGGAGAAGCAGACTCCCACTGAGCAGAGAGCCCGATTCGGGGCTGGTTCATGACCTGGTTCATCTAGTTGGAGGGTAAGTTGCTTGCAAACAGGGGGTGACATTTCTAGGTAATTTTCTTTTTAAGATTTTATTTATTTATTTGAGAGAGAGAGAGCACAAACAGGGGGAGCAGCAGAAGCAGAAGCAGGCTCCCCCCTGAGCAAGGAGCCCAATGTGGGGCTCGATCTCAGGACCCTGGGATCATGAACTGAGCCGAAGGCAGATGCTTAACCGACTGAGCCACCCAGGCATTCTCATTTCTAGGTATTGATGTGAATTTAGAGCTAGGGTTTCCTGAATGCCTTTTGAAGTAAATATTTGAGTTCATGTCTGATGGGAGATCATTTTTTAGCTTCTTTTTGACCTCTAGGGATTTCTTGTATTTTCTGGTCAGCTATGAATTTATAGGATATCTATAATATTTTATCCAAAATTTGTAAGTCTTTCATTGTGGGAAGTTGTTCCAATATGTATTCCGCCTTTTCTTTTCTCTCTTCGTTTTTTTTAGGAAATGGGAATCAGCCAAGAACTACGTGTTTATCAGCCTTTGCATTTTCCTTAATACTCAAGCCAGTACCCTAAGAGGCTGGATGTTCAATCTTAAGTAACGGTCACGTGAATGCCCATGCTTTGACAAGAGAAGACATAATGGGAAATGGGAAAATGGGTTCGTATATCCTCTTTTAATTTTGAACTGGTGCCAAATTCATTCTCCCAAGGGAGGTGACACACGGTGGGAGTTTTAGTGAAGAGTAGGGGAGACTAGGGGGCAGGGGGGAGGTGGGATTCAAGAGCACGGAGAGCCCCTCCGGAAGGCCCTGCCCCGCCCCGCCCAGGGAGGCTCCTCAGGGGCCAGGGAAAGGGGTGGGCATGTCCCGGGAGACAGGTCACTGAAGGTCAAGGTCACTGTTGTTCACGAGAGGGACTTCTGTCAACCCTGCCCCAACTTTTGCGAGTTTTTGTTCCAAGGGCAGTTTCTTGAGCGTCATTTTCCCACTGAGCACGTCTCTACAGTTTTATTAAAAAGATTAAGTGTAGTGTGAACAGAAGTTCAGTGTTCTTTCCTCCTTTTGTGTTTTTTGTTGTGTTTTAAGACTCAAGGATCCTTCTGAGGAAATTAGGAAGGGAAAATCACCCCAGCTTTTTCCTTTGAGTTTTGGAGAAGAGAATCTTAGGAGGGACAGGCATGTTAATTCGCTTTTAATAAATATTTGCTGAACGCCCCCTAAGTGCCAGGCCCCGTGCTGTGAGCACACAGACGAGGAACAGGCCTCCTGGAGCTTTCATTCCAGGAGCGGAGAGAGACGTTTTACCAAGAATCACAGAAATAAATGTCTGTGTACAGACCGTGAGGAGTGTTATGAATGAATCCACTAAAGGGTGCAGGGACAGATTGTAACCAGGGATTCATGCAGATAGGAAACCTGGGAGGGCTTCTCGGAGGAGGTGACACTATGCAGAGAACTGAAGGATAAGCCCAGGTGGTCAGGCCGACCTCGGGCAGAGGGAGGGAACAGCTGGAGGAAAAGCGTGTGTGCACTTTCTCCTTAGTGATGACCTCTTTGCAGAAAACACTGGGGCTTTTGCCTCATTATAATAAGACCTGATGTTTGGTGCACTTCCTGTCTTCCTGAGTGTTCTCCCAGAGTGGGGCAGGCTGGCACGGTAATCACCACCTTCACAATGAAGGAGCCCAGGCTCTGCATTGTCCCATTCCCCACCCAGGGCAGGGAGGACGGAGCCAGAGGCTGGGCCCTGGCTGTTTTAAAGTAGCTCATGTTGAAAAGCAAAGTTTGAAAGGTCCCCAGACACAAGTGGTTTTATTTCAGGCAGCAGTCTGGCAGCTCATTTGACATTCAACAGAAATAACTAGCTGTTTCTCGAAATAAATGGCATTTTGAGTAGGACAGAGGCCTAGGAGGAAGAGGCCCTGGCTGTGGATTTAACTGCAAGTCATCATCAGCAATACAACTTGTTTCATCAGGCCTGTAATAAGGTTCTTCTGGGCAGAATGAGCGAGGATGCGGCCGCGGCGGGGGCAGCTTTGAGTAATGGGCGAGAGCGCCGGGCTCCTGACAACACCACCCGTTTCTATGGAAATTACTTTGAATACTGAGTTACTACAACGTAATGGCCACATTTTTCTAAAGATTGGCTAACTCATGGAACGCGAACGCCTCTCATCATTCATAAAATTAAAGATGGAACAGCAAAAAGGGTCGAAGCCAACCCACCCAATGAGGAATGCTGTGTCGAGCCTTTCCTTTCCTGGCTAGAGCCGTTAAAATACATCCTCAGAAGGGTCAAGGTTAGGGTTCCTCACCTTCGCCATCACTCCCCCGAAGGAAACTATTTTAATTTAATAAGCGAAAGTCAATTAATTAAGCTTAAATAAGTTAAACTGTATAATGTGAAATGTTTGGTATGTAATTTAACTTCTTTCTAATGAGAGAAATTAAGCGAATGCTGAGGAGTAAGTTTCTGTCAGATTGAATGTGACTTTGGAGGAGCACAAGTCTTTGTGCTTTTGTCTAGGAATTTCTTTGTCTCCCAAGAAATCAACTGTTACCACTTTTTCTCTTGAAAATTCAAGACCTAAAGGAGAAGCAAGGAAAGAAAACACACACACACAAACACACACACACACACACGCCCACACATGCCCCACTCCCCCACATACACAAATGGTAGAGCTACATTATCCTATTGTCTTTAAAGGATGACACTACGTGGAATTCGAATGGTTATTGTGCTGGTTAATATAATGTGTCAACTCGGCTAGGCTACGGTGGCCAAGTGTTTGGCTAAACACTAGTGTAGATGTTTCTGTGACAGCCTTTTGTAGATGTAATTAGTATCTACAGTCAGTTGACTTAAGTCCTTGCTGTGGGTGGATCTCATCCAATCAGTTGAGGGCTATAAGAGCAAAAAGAGTTTTCCCTAAGAAGAAATTCTGCCCAATGGCTACAACATAGACATCTGTGCGGGCATGCAGCCCGCTGGCCGGCCCTCCAGAGTTCTGACCCATGACCTTCACGGTTGCATTAGCTGCTTCCTTAAAACACATCTGTTTCTCTCTCTCTCTCCCTCTCTTTCTCTTTCATAATGATATCTATCTATCATCTATCCATGTATCTACCTATCTAAAATCTTGGTTTCAAAGGAAGAAAATAAAGTTGAGTGCCTCCTATGGGATCGCCATTCCGCTCTCACTGGACCCTCCTAACAGGCCTGTGAGGGAGGCCTAATCACCTCCATTTCACGGATGAGAAAACTGAGACTCACAAAGTTGACGTAAAACCTGCCCAAGGTCACGTAACCATGAATTGACAGAACAAGATCTGAACCCCGGACGTCCTGACTTCCGAGCTCCCTGCTTTCTAGACAGCATTTGCTTTCCCCCCGCGACCCTCCCATAGCTCCCTGATCGCCGAGTCAAAGGTTTCCGCTCAGCCTCCCAAAGCACCGGGGACAGAAACGCTGAGCAGCCTACAGCGTCCCTAGCTCCTACTGTGCCCGGGACACTCGGCCGAGGCGGGAAGTGTCTGCTTGTGTTATGTGTCTACTCTTCATCACAACCTTAGCAAGCATATCATGTTGCTGTTCACCTTTTTTTCTTCTTTTAAGATTTATTTATTTTAGAGAGTGAGAGAGCTGGGAGGAGGAGCGGAGGGAGAGAGAAACTCAAGCAGACTCCACGCTGAGTGCAGAGCCCGGTGTGGGGCTCGATCTCCCGACCCTGAGATCACGATCTAGCCAAAACCAAGAGCCAGAAGCTCAACTGACAGAGCCACCCAGGCACCCCACTGTTCCCCTTTTCTAAATGAAGAGGCTCTGTGCGGTGCTGTGCCCCTAGCTGTTAGGTAGCAGAGCTGTGACTCCTACCCAGCTCCCTTCCCCACCAGGAACAGCACTAGACAGCCTTCTCTAAAGTCGTCCTTAGGACCATGGCAGAGTCTGTCCCTGGAACCACATCACCCCTTCCCCCTTCTCTACCCTCCTGGCTTGCTCTTCCCGACTCCCTTGTCTATTTCTCTCCGCAGAAGCTACTCTTCCTGGGACAGGGATGGGCAGCAGTCTGATGAACAGTCCTTATTTTTGGCTGGAAGATTCCTAGCCTTGGCCTTCACACAAAGGACACCGGGAAACACAAAACCTTAACTGGCAAACTGAATGGTGGGCCCTGCGGGGGGGGGGGGGGGCAGAATTGGAGCAGGCCAGGGAGGGGCTGGAGGCCGGACTGGTCAGGATACCGACAGGAGGGGGACAGTACCCCCAGTGGGGAATGGAGACCTGAATAAAAACACGCTTTACAGGAGTGCGAGGACAGTCAGGAGAAATCAATACGGGATGACACAGCACCCAGGGGCTGGCATTGCCCCTAGTCCTGAAGGGGGGTGGGGAGGAATGGCCGTCGGAACCCATGAGTTGCCGACGCCTTGGAGAGGGCCTCCTGGCAGGGGCTGTGGCTCAGCAGGGGCCGAGCCAGCCTCTGGCCACCAACAGGGAGAAAACCAAGGAAAGAGGTACTCCTTCTCGCTCTTCTCGTGCCTTCCCAGGTTGTAGGTGCACCTCGCACTGACCACAGCCAAACGAGGCCGGAGAGTAAAGGGTCCTGTGGATGCAGTCCCCAGAGGCCAGCCTCCCAGGACACGGGGCAGAGCGGGAAAGAGAGCACCGGGTGCCTGGAGTGCAGTGCCCCAACCCAGCGCGGTGGCCCTCCGCAACAGGTGAACACGAGGCCGAGTCCATACGCGGAGCCTGCAGACAACTCAATGCTCACTGAGGGGCTGATGGGATAGCGGCGAAGGGCACAGGCCTGGGGCCAGACGGCCTGCCTGGGTGCCCTGGGACGCGTTACTCCACCTCTCTGTTTCAGTTTCCTCGTCTGTGACATAGGGATGGTACTCTCCGCTCGCTGGGCTGTCGCGAGGATGAACTGAGTTACGGCACTGGAACGAAGTCCGCCAAAATCAGCACCACCATTATTATACTCCGGGCTCCGGAAGCAGGTGCCCCGGGGGTCCTCCCATGCTGCGGAGCTGGCGGTGGGGACAGACGCACCAGCAACCAGGGCCAGGTGGGCTGTAGGCCGGGAAGGACTCAGCGGGAGGGGGGGTGGCTCAGGGCGGGCTTTGCAGAGGGCGCGCCGGCAGCAAGTCCTTGCACAGAGTCCGTTTTCAGAAGGGCCTTTTTGCTCCTAGAACCGGGACTCGTGTCCGGTGAACATCAGTTGGCAGCCCCAGGCCTTTAAAGAAGGAAAGAAGGAAGGAAGTCCAATTCGGGCTTTAAAGAGATTAGAGAATTTGTAAAAGGTCAGAGGACAAGAATCAATCCGCCTGGAAATCCGGCCATGACTCAGCAGTGCAGCCGGAATCCAGCAGGGGGCACAAACGGGCCGCTCATTTGGAGGGACTGACATTCCTCATGGTCTTTTTTGTGATTTGGGGATTTTTTTTTTCCTTTTCACAGCGGCGTGCCTCTTATTTACAAAGCCCGGAAAATCCTTTTCAAAAGACCCACTGAACAATCCAAATACATTTTTTTTTCTTATCTTCTCTCTCTTAGAGTTTTCTGGTCAAGAGTCACAGTTTCCAGACATTTCCAAGTGCATCCATCACCTATTTTACCAAATACATACTGCCCATGTCATTAATATAGCAATTAGAAGTTTCGTATGATCTTTATTTAATGAGGTTAGATTATTTTTTAAAAATCAAGACAAGTTACTTATAATTGCTATCATAATTCAGCACCTTCTAGGGGCGCCTATGTGGCTTGGTCAGTTAACCGTCTGTCTTTGGCTCAGGTCATGATCTCAGGGTCCTGGGACCGAGCCAGTGTTGGGCACCCTGCTCAGCGGGGAGCCTGCTTCTCCCTCTCTGTCTGCCTGCCACTCCCCCTGCTTGTGCTCTCTCTGTCAAATAAATAAATAAAATCTTAAAAAAAAAATCAGCACTTTCCTGAAATTCATATAGAAGTATGAGCCCACAGTATCTATAGAAAGGCTGATTTATGTTGAGATGGAACTTATTTATTTATTTATTTGAGAGGGCATGGGGTGGAGGAAGGGCAGAGAGAGAGAATCTCAAGCAGACGCCCTGCTGAGCGCAGAGCTGGACTCCAGGCTCGATCCCACAACCCTGAGATCCTGAGCTGAGCTGAAATCAAGAGTCAGAAGCTGAACTGAATGTGCCACCCAAGTGCCCTGAGGTGGAACATCTAAACCCAGTTTTGATTATATAGTATTCCAAAATAGAATACTTTTGAGTGATCAGTTTCTCTTTGAGTTAGCCCTAACATTTTCAAAATCAGATGCAAATGTTCTTACTTTCTTTGGGCTCTTTGGAGTTGGTTTACTAAGGGAACAAATTATGAATTTATCACAGTTTAGAATATACAATAGGACTGTGCTTTTTATGTTTATGTGGGCATTCTGAAAGGTAATACTTTCTTATTTCATTATAATATAGAATAATATTACAGAAAACATAAAAAATACAGAAAAGAAGGAAAACATCACCCTTAATTCCAGTAACTTTGTAGAAAATGTGGGCAATTGATGTATTGCCTTCCTTTTTTTTTTTTTAATTTTTTTTTTTGCCTTCCTTTTTTAATGCATATTTTCATTAGTTCATAGAACAAACATTACTTGAACAACTTTTATTCTGGGATCTGGGGATCTACTAGAAAATAATAAGGAGAGCTCCTGATATCATAAACAAGAAAAACAATAATGAGTACACAAAGTAAGTATAACGTTGGCCCTTCACCAACACTAAGGAGAAAATCAAACAAGGTGATAAGGAAGCATGAGGTCTCTTTGGATCAAATACTCAGGGAAAGCTTCCCAAGGAGGTGATGTTGAACTGTGACTTGCACTGAGGAAAGAGCTAGCGTGTAAGGAGAGGAAAAAGGACATTCCAGGCACCTAGAAGATCATGTGCAAAGGCCCTGTGGTGCAAACACACTGGGTGCATATAACTGTAAGAGGTGCTGGGGGGCTCTAGCACAGGTTCTAGTGCAGAACCAGGACAGGGAGAGAAGATACAGTCAGAGAGCCAGGCAGGGGGGCTGGATCACACAGGCCTTGGCGAGAGCATGAGACTATCCTGTTAATCATTGTATGTACATTTGTAAAAACACATTTATCACCCTGATTTTCCCTATTACATTTAAAAAATTTATTCCTTCCTTCCTTCCTCTTTCCTTCCTCTCTCCTTCCTTCCTTCCTTCCTTCCTTCCTTCCTTCCTTCCTTCCTTCCTTTTAGAGAGAGAAAGCATGTGTGTGTTGGGGGTGGAGGGGAGGAGCAGAGAAAGAGGGAAAGAGTGAATCCCAAGCAGGTTCCGTGCTCGGCATGGAACCCAACACGGAGCTCAATCCCACCACCCTGAGATCACAACCAAAGCCAAGATCAAGAGTTGGATGCTTAACGGATTGTACCTCCCAGCTGCCTCATCTGTGACATTATTAATATACTTCTCCTTATGTCGTTACATAGACTTCAAAACCAACACTCGAAACAATACCTAAAATTCCACCGAGTAGATCTTTAATAATTAACTAAACCATTTTCCCTATGTAAGGCATATTCTCGTAACAAAGAACCCTGTATGGCAATATAGGCTTAATCATAAAATTATCTCTTTTTAAACGAAGAGATAACTGGCTTGATCGTTATTGTTTCCAGCTATTATTGATTTGAGTTGGTTGCGATAGATCCTCTTGCTTCTCTTAAGCAAGTTCATCTGTAGTTGGAGAATTTGGCTTGTTTACACTGCCATGAAGTAAAGGAAAAGCGGAGTCAAACAATTCTGTCATTTTAAGACCAAGCATAGAACGAGGGACCAAAGCAAGAAATTCATAGTGGTCAAGTCTTTCCATTTCTCCCTGTCTGAGATCGTATCCCCTTAGGAAAGGCTAAGATCAGGATCGCTATTGGCACAGAGGCAGGAAGAATAACATTCTGGAGCTATGAGCTTTGATCTGCACTACCGAACAGGGTACTGAAAGCCAAGGAAATCTAGCAGAGCTCTGCCTGAGAACAGAAGAAAAGAGTACAGAGTGGCTTCTCCAGTTCCCCCATGTTCTGGGAGGTGATTAAAACAAGCCTGCCCCAGATGCTTATATTTTCATGGTTGTATGAACATGATTGTTTTAGAGAACGATTTTTTCAAGGCACTCACTCTGTGACCTATAAGGAAGAACGTGGTTTTTAGCAATGGACGACCCAAGTCTTTGCACCCCGTGAGAGAGCTGGGTGACCTATGCATTTAATGATTAGCTTTGATTTAGTTGTTATTTCTGACCGTGGTCATACCCCAGGCTGCATAGCTGACTTGGTAGCTGTGCCAATGACCCTAGAGGGGGACGTGCGTCCATGCTGGAGCCAGAATCCTCTGGAAACCTGGAGTCACTCACCAAATTACTGTATGCGTGACACTGGCAGGAACAGATCTGCTTGTCTTACTCAGCAGCTGCATAAACCTACTTTAAAATGGTTGGATCTGGGGCCCCCAGGTGGCTCAGTTAGTTGACTGTCTGCCTTTGACTTACTTAGGTCATGATCACAGGGTCCTGGGATCAAGTCCTGCATCGGGCTCCTTGCTCAGCAGGGAGCCTGCTTCTCCCTCTGCTCCCCTTGCTTGTGCTCACTCTCTCTGACGAATAAGTAAATAAAATCTTTAGAAACAAAATGTTCGGATCTTCTTTTATTATCTGACCATAAGCCCACCGTAAAACTATCTGCATTCCATTGTCAATACAAGTTATAAATTCTTCTCTGTGCTGTGTGGGCTTAGATTTCTAATACTGGAAAAACCTTAAAGCTTATCTCAAACTCCTCATTTTTATAGATAAGGGAACAGAATCCAGAGAGATTATAGGACTCCCCCAAGGTCATTTAGCTAGTTAATATTCAGAGATTGTGTGTGTGTGTGTGTGTGTGTGTGTGTGTGTGTTTTAAAGAAATCCAACATTATTTTCTTTATTTATACATCAACTTTGTGTTGAACAAAGACCAGGTTCCTACAGATTTCAATGATTTCAATGAGCAGATTTCAATGAGCCACTCCATCATTTTTCCCGGAAATCAAAGCACAGACATCTGTTGGGAGTTGAATTGTGTCCCAGGAACTCATGTGTTGAATTCCCAGCTCCCAGGGCCTCTGAACACAGCCTGCTTTGGAAGTGGGATCACGGTGGGTGTCCTTAGTCAAGCTGAGATTCAGGGGAGCTGGCGTAGGCTAAGCCCCTCATCCAGAATGACTGGCGTCCTCATCAAAGGGGGACATTTGGACACATCGGGGACAAGGCTGTGTGAAGATGAAGGCAGAGACCACGTCAACAAGCCAAGGCAAAGGAAAGATTGCCTGGAGACCGCCGGAAGCTAAGCGAGAGGCCCAAATCAGATCCCTCCCTCACAGCCTCAAGAGGAACCCGCCCTGTCTCTGGGTGTCTCCTCTGGATGCCTCTGGTCCATAACCGTGAAGCAGGAAGTCTCTGTTGCTTAAGTGCCCTGCTTTGCTGTACTTTGCAGCTCACACACTAATACAATACCCACGGCCGCTGGTTATCTCATGAATTGGGGAATCCAAAAATAATGTGCTTGTGCCTTCGCGAAACGTGTAAGAACCTCATTGAACCCACGAATACCTCATATTAATATGAAAGCCATTTGTGGCCGTGGACCTGAGTGCCACCCACTGCCAAACTACCGACTACAAAGGTTTCCTAAAATCCAATGTAATATCAGCCCATGGGGCTTCCAGAGACCTCCGAGTGCCTTGCCTGCACAGTCACAGGGTGTTAGAGACAGACGGTGCTTCCCCATATGATGTTGTTGGGGAGAGCTAGGGACTGAATTTAAGCATTCTGGCTAATTCTTGGTTATCTGTAGGGTTTCTCATGGGCTAACTCGATTTCTATGTAGTACAGCGCGTGATACTGACTTTAAATTTTGTTCCCTTTCTTTCTTGAGAGCCATTCTCTTGTATTATGAGAAGAGCCATAGTCCTGTTTGCTTTAAAATCATTCTCTCCTCAGTTGTCATTTCCTTTTGCATGTCCCCAGCACGTGCAGCGACATAACAGAGGGCGATGAGAGGGGGACAGCAAGGGGGCCCTTTATCACCTTCTTGGTCCGCTTGCACCTGGCTACAAGACCGCACAGACCCCTTCTCTCCCCAAAAATCCAGCCAGGTGACCCTAGGGGAGCCCGATGCTTGGCTTGTACGGCAAAATCTCTCTCATGAGGACTCAACACGAAAGTACAAAGTCTCAGCACACAAGCAAGTGCAGTCTAACCTTTCGAAGCCTTTGTCCTATTAAAGACTGTTTACCTGAGTTGGCAGGTAAAATTATGGCCGGGAGGTGAAAATACGGAGGGCAGCAAATGAAAGAATTAGTGCACTGCTAAAATTAGATTTGTCGATCAAGCAGGGAAACCCTTGCCCGCTGGGGCTGCTCAGGGCATTTTCCCAGGTCCCTGGCAAGGACGCCGCCACCGCCACCAAGGAGGGGACTTTTAGCACATTTCAGCGAGAGTCCTTCCAGCATCCACCTCCACGTTCTGCCCTGGCGATAGCTCGGGAAGGGGTGGATTCGGGGTGAGGGCAACCTCAAAACCCCCCCTCCCTCCTTCCCCTTCCCCGACCTGCACTCCCTCCAGGGCTGATTTCCTCACCTTCGAGTTTTTTTTTTTTCCCCCTGTTTGGCTCTGAAAACGACTCTACTTATCACACAACCTCAGGTTGGAGCCCCCCCTCCCCCGGAATGCTTTTGCTTTTCAGAAAGCAAGGAAATTACCAAGAATTATAAAAAGGCGAGGCAGAACCGTGGCATTTAGAGAACAACCTTAGGACTCTGCCTCGCCTGGCCTTTGCAGACGGGGAAAACAACTGAAGCAGGAGCTCTGAATTCCGAGTGGCTTTGCATGACTCATTAAACTGCCGTTTTGAACACTTTTGCCTTGTGCTGCAAGAATGATAGAATACTAGAACAATATATGCGTTTAAGTTCTTTTATAACAGAAAAGCCTCGTGGTACAAGGGCTTTCAGACGTGAGCCCAAACATCAATTGAAATACAAGACAGTCATAATAGACCTAAATTTGATAAGCCGCTCGAGCGTGACCCAGGCAGCCTGGCCTCTTAAATCAGGACCCACAACTAATTGCTACTCTTTTATTTATTATCTTTAATCCCTCATTGGATACAGTTGACTTGCTACTTCCTGGGATGAGGCCACGGTATAGGCGGGGGGTGGGGGGGGGAGGGGGAGAGCAGGGGGAATGAATAATTTTAAAATTACGAAGCGATTTCTTTGTTACAAACCTGGGCTGACAATGTCAGTTCCAGGCATGTCCTTTCCCCAGCACAGCGCCCTCTGAACTTGGGAAGGGCATTTATTTTTCCTTCCTCCGATCTCTGGTGGCCAGAAAGGCGAGTCCGGCTCTTGGAAGCCACTGGTGTCTTTCTTGCCCTCGCCAAGGAATTGGCATTATTTCCTGGCATCTCCTTCCAGGCACCCCAAAGGCTCACTAACGACCTATACCATACTGAAAATAGTAAACCTCTCTCCGAGGTGAACCTGCCCTTTTTATAACCCTCTTCCACCCCTCCTCCAACTCAGTTGATTCATTCCCTGTAATTTGATCAAGTTCTGCTCCTCTCGGGAGATAAGATTTTGCACTTTGAACCGCCCATGGATTTTGAGCTGGGACAGGCTAATGCATCACCAGGATTTGATTTCAGAGGCTTCAGGAAATCTTTTTCCCTCCTGCTTATTTAACAGCATCCTCCTTTGTCCTGATGGTGTCCAAAATTCTGTTAGGGATGTCATCCTTTGTCTCTGTTCCCTGGTAAAACATTTTCATGGGAAGCACAACCCTTGAAGCATTAACTCTTTTACAGTTGAGCCTGGATAAGTTCATAGACTCCTATCTAGAGAGGAAGCCAAGTAAGGGAGAAAGGAGGCAAGTGAAAAGACAGGACAGCAGTGGTAGGGGAAGGGCCTCACACAGTGGGGAGACCAAGAGAGCAGACAAACAATCCTTAGCCCCCTTTAGCCCCCCACCTTGGAGCAGAATGGCCCTAATGTTGGGAGAAATGCATTAGCATTGTTTGATACGTGTATGTATCCTGAGATCCGTTTTTATTAAAAAAAAAAAAAAAAAAACCTATTTATTCCTGATTATAAAAGTCACTTATGCCTATTTATAGAAAACTTCATAAGATATGAAAAAAAGCTAAAAATTCTCATAATCTTGTAGTCTGGACATGTCTACTACGTGGCTGCAATCTTATGTAATCAATACTTTGTGTAAAGCTGTTTTTTATTGTGTCTTTCTCAATTGACATTACATTGTGAGCATTTGCCCGTGGTGATTTTTCATGGCTACATAATATTCCAGTGTTTATTTAATTAGCTCCTATCAATCGCTGCGGTTACGTATGACAATTGCCAACATTTACAAAGCTTTCTCGGTCCCTTTCTAAATGGCTTACATGGGTTAACTGACCTCATCTTCACAAGAGCCCAATGAGGTGGTACAAAGATTATTTGGATTTTAGAGATGAGGAAATGGGCAGAGAGGAATCTTGTCCAAAGCCACTTGCCAGTAAAGGACAGAGCCAGGATTCAACCCCCGGGGTTGGCCCCTGGGGTCTGGTTCTTAATATTCCTGCCCAAGTGTGATTCTCTCTTAAGTTGCCGAGACATAGGATCTCTAGGTTAGAGTTTCAAGGGCATTTTCAAGGCTCTTGAAATATTGCTAAATTGCTTTCTGCAAAAGTCACTCTTTTGGCAACGAGTTTCTATTTCCTCTCATTCCTTGATGTTTAAAAAACAAGAGTGAAAGACAAAACCACCTGTGTTGCTGTAACTGAATGACCCTTTTTCCATCTTGCCTCCCATCCCCGCACTGGCAGCAGGAGGAGGGCCCCAGAAAACAAAGGTTAGTCTGGTCAGGAGACCTCAAGTCCTTGAATTCTGGCAGCTTTGGGGACTTCTGAAAGCACACTCAGATCAGATGCATCCTGGGCCGGCCTCCCTGTTCTTTGAGTTGCCTTGGAAATGAGGGGAATTATCAGTGTCACTCCTTGCGGGCTGCTTTTCCAGCCGCGGGTCGGGCTGGGGAGTCAATGACGGGAGTCCTCCCCACCCTCTATCTTCAGGGTACAGAGTGTGTGCTGGGACTCGGGCAGCGGGGACCAGACGCCTGGAGGGGGCAGCCGGGGTGGGTTGGGGCCCCAGCTGGGAGGCCCTGACGGTCACGTGGTTAGTTGTTTGCATGCTGGATGTTTCTGATAGAAAAGGCTTTTCACTGTTTCAGTAGAAGACCGGTTAAATGAATTACGGACTATCCACTTAGCGGCATGGCGTGTATGAGGTAATCAGTATGTCCCGACAGGGAAGGGTGCCCAGAGCTGTGGTTAAGGAGAAAAAGAAAAAAAAAGAACAAACTACAGTACCCATCATTTGTTCTCATCTCAGAGTATGTATAGGAAAAAAAAAAAAGATTTCTTCTAGAAACTGGGAGGTAAAGGGTTTAGGACCTTCTGTTTTCTATCTTATATATGTTTATAGTCCTTGAAATTTTCAGTGAATATCCATTATTATTATTATTTAGAGAGAGAGAGTGGGGTGGGGGAGGAGCAGAGGGAGAAGGAGAGAGTTTTTTGTTTTGTTTTGTTTTGTTTTTTAGAGAGACTCGTAAGCAGGCTCCACACTCGAGGCAGAGGAGGGCGCAGGGCTCCCTCTCACGACCCTGAGATCAGGACCTGAGCTGAAATCAAGAGACAGAGGCTTAACTGATTGACCCACCCAGGCATCCCAAACATCTATTATTTTTAAAACTAATTTAAAACTGATAGAGAATTTGCAGTAAGGCAGAATACCTGGGGTATAAAATTTTAAAATACACAAACATATGAACTCACATTTACAAATAGGGAAAATATATAAAGATGAAAACGGGACCTAAGGCAGTCAAGTACTATGAATACAAAAGTACTTATTGTACTGGTATTTGGGGAATGGAAGTGTGTTCTTTCTCATTGCATTTCCCAAATGTTTGCCGATGTGATTGCATAACTACTCTACATTATTTTTATACTCTAAATGTGGATGTAATGAAAGAAGCGTGAAGTTGTACTAAAAGTAAACAGAGAAGGCAACTCTGCAAGGCAAGGAGGGAGTGTCCAGGAGCAGCATGAGGGAAGCCAGGACCCAGATACCTGGGTCGCCCCCAGCCTTGCCGTATGATCTTGGGCAAGTTACTTGGCCTCTCTGGGCTTTGGATTCTTTATCTAGCCTGGGGCTTCTCAACCCTGCCTGCACATCGGAATCACCTGAGGAGCTTTTAGAACCCTGGCCTGGCCTCTTTGGGGTGGCGTCGGGGTAGGCTCCCTGGTGATTCCGGTGGGCACACGACGGTGAGAACACCCACAAGCCTGAGCTCAGGGCAGCTCAGAAGGCTCTTGACCCAGACCCGGAAGCAACTAGTGGTCATTGAAATAAATAAATAAGGAGATGTTTAATGCCGCTCTTGGAGAAGGAAAGTTTGAAAGACACCATTTGGCTGGATCACCTCTTGGTTTTGAAAAGTGGTTGCTCTTTGCTCAAAATAACCGCCTTCTGTTGGGATTTTCCTTTGGCATTGGGCGTAAAGAGTATGCATTTTTAAAGCTGTCCAAATGCCTATTTATGCAGCAGACCATAACTCCTCTCTGGATAGGCTGCTATGCTTTATCAAATAAATGATACACATTTAACAAACTGTCTGAAGGGGCATTTACCTGAGGGACTGTTATTGTGTTAGGATTTCTTTTTTTCTTTTTTTTTTTTTTTTTGAGGCCTTATGGTTCATTGGGTAAATAATACCTTTTAACCAATTTTTAAATAGACGCATCTAGCAAGATGCCATTTAATCAATCTTATCCACTCTCCTAGCCTTCAAAGAGGGCTCTTTTAGGTTGTTTTGATTTTAAATTTTACATTAAGATACTTTACAGAAGAAGAAGAAGAAGAAGAAGAAGGAGGAGGAGGAGGAGGAGGAGGAGGAGGAGGGGGAGAAAAAGGATCAGATCTTAAAAAACAGAGCACAAGGTAGGCACCTGCCATCTGACTTTTGTCCCCTGTGGTAGATAAAAAGATGTTCTTATAACTTTATTTTTTTCCTCTGTGGGGCTACGTCAGTTTCGGTGCTAAATTCAAGACGTGTTTGCCTTTGAGCAAAACAGACCCTAACTCTGTCCTTCAGCGAACATTCCCGATCGGATTATTTTGGGAGAAAGTGGGGGAGTCTGGGACAGTCCCAGAACAAGAGGGAGTTCTTTAGATAGGATGATGAAATGAAGAACATCTGGTAGAATGGGGGTTATGTCAGCATGAGTCACGGGACTTACGCAAGCAATAGAGCCAGGGATAGAGAAGTGACACGAAGACCCCAGCGGCGGTGACAGGAGGATTCGGTTGAGAATTACAGGACTCCTGAGAGCATCCATACAGAAGACTGGCAACCTTGTATGAATCAGGCTTCTTAGCTGCAGACTACAGAACCCACTCAAGCTAGTTACAGATGCAAGGGGTTTACCAAAGGGTGTGAACTCAGGCACAGAACCTCCAGGAAGGTTAAAAAATTATACAAAGGAAAAATGCAGCCATCGATAGTGCACCCAGGAGAAAGGAGGAATCGGACGTCAGAAGAGTTTTCCAAGTGTGTTCCCAGACCAGCAGCCTCACTGCCATCTAGGAATGTGGCAGAAAGTCAAATTCTCAGGCCTCACCTCAGATCCACGGAATGAGGTCTCAGTCCTTCGTCATCTCCTGAAAGAGGCTCTTCTCGGGGCCCCAGACTCATGTGGCCCACCCGAAGGTCACTGCCCCTAGCCCTGCACAGCTCACTCCCTGAAATGCACTCATTTGTTTGTTTAAATGCCTGTCTCCCCGCCAAAACACAAGCTCCATGAGGAGAGTGACTGGCCCGTCTTGTCACTGCCCAGTTAGACAGAGGTTCCTTTGGGCCAGAAGGATTGTTCCTTCCTCCAGGCTGTTTCCGAAGGTGGAGACGGGCTGCTCTCGCAATCAGGGAGCCTGTAGATCCGGCCCCTTTATGACATGGGCTCACCACTCCTGGGGGAGACCCTGCTCGTGGCACTCAGGTATCCAACCCTGGGGCTTGGTGGAAGTTAGCCGTGCATGGCTGACTTGAGATTTGTACTGTTTTCTTTTTTTTCCTTTTTTTTTTTTTTTAAGATTTTATTTATTTATTTGACAGAGACACAGCGAGAGAGGGAACACAAGCAGGGGGAGTGAGAGAGGGAGAAGCAGGCTTCCCACCGAGCAGGGAGCCCGATGCGGGGCTCGATCCCAGGACCCTGGGACCATGACCTGAGCCGAAGGCAGACGCTTAATGACTGAGCCACCCAGGCGCCCCTGTACTGTTTTTCGTAGGTAGGCTTTTGTTATCTCAAGACCAGATGCTTGTGTGAATTATCTTGGTTAATTCACTTTTCAAACATATTATTTTTTAAACATGGACCTTGATATACTCTTTCTCTGTGTTTTGTAGTTTGAAGTTTCTTAGAAATACAAAAAGCAAGGGGCACCTGGGTGGCTCAGTGGGTTAAGCCTCTGGCTTTGGCTCGGGTCGTGATCTCGGGGTCCTGGGATCAAGTCCCGCATCGGGCTCTCTGCTCAGTGGGGAGTCTGCTTCCCCCTCTCTCTCTGCCCGCCTCTCTGCCTACTTGTGATCTCTCCCTCTCTGTCAAATAAATAAACTCTTAAAAAAAAAAAAAAGAAATACAAAAAGCAAAATAAACAGATAAAAGCAAACCTGGTCCAGACCTAAGAGCTCTGCACAGAGGTGGTCTGGTGCCTCTGTAGGGGTCCATCCACAACGTACTCAACTTCCCAGCACCGTGAGTGTCCTTTGTCAAACGGGGATGGCGAGAGTCCGCCTCCCAGGACTTTTGTGGCAAAGTAATGAGCTACTACTGCACATAAAACCATGTAAGGCCTGGCTCAGGGTGAGTCCTCAACTGTGAGGGCTGCAGACCAGAGGCCAAGGTGAAGGTACAAAGCAGCCACTCTGGGCCATGGCCCTGACTCCGAGACAGACTTTCATTCCTGGGGTTGGTCACTGGGTTGTCCCAAGCTGACTGCTATCCCCTCAAACTCATGTTCACCCAGATCTCAGCCTGTGACCTTATTCAGAAATAGGGTCTTTGCTGATATAATTAGGCAAGTTCAAGTGAGGTCATTGTGGCTGGGGTCCTCGTCAAAGAGGGAAATGCGGGGGCGTGTGGTGGGGGGGCAGTCGCTTAAGCACTCTACTCTTGGTTTCAGCTCAGATCTGATCTCAGTTTCATGAGATTGAGCCCCTCGTAGGGCTCCGCGATTAGTGGGGAATCTGCTTCTCTCCCTCTCCCTTTGCCCCTCCCCACCATGCGCTCTCTTTCTCTCTCAAATAAATAAATTAAAAAAAAAAAAGGGGGGGAAATGTGGATCCAGACCCACAGAGAGAACACCTGGGGGAGACAAAGACACAGGGGCGGAGACTGGAGTGGTGGGTCCACACGTCAAGCCCTGCCACGTGCAGCCAGCAACCAAGACACGTGGAAGGATCCTCCCCTAGAGCCTTGAGAGAGAGCATGACCCCATCATCACCTTGATTCTGGATGTCTAGCCTCCAGAACAAGGAGAGCGTACGCTTCTGTTGTTTCA
>CM052892.1:72310657-72359034 GCA_028534135.1 Potos flavus | reverse complement strand
GGGCTTGATCCCAGGACCCTGAGATCATGACCTGAGCTGAAGCAGAGGCTTTAATCCACTGAGCCACCCAGGCGCCCCCCCTCTTTTTTTTTAGACACAGTGAGCACATGTGTGTGCAAGCGGGTGGGGGGTGGGGGTGGGAGTAGAGGGAGAGAGAGAATCTTAAGTAGGCTCCACACGGTGCTCGATATCATGACCCTGAAAGCAGGACCGGGCCAAAATCAAGAGTCTGATGCTTACCTGACTGAGCCACCCCAGGTGCCCCTTAATTCCCACCTAATTTTGGGGGAAAAAAATAAATAAATAAAATAAGAGATCTCTTTAAATTCTCTTTTCCTTATTTTTACTAGGCGGAAGAGTACCTCTCTTCTAATTATGGAATGGAAAGAGTATGTAATCGTGTTTTATAGGAAAGAAGTCTACTTGGACGGTGTTTTATTTTAGTTTTACAAAGGCGTTTTAGAATGTGAGTACTGAGACCTGAAATCCCGTGTTTCCACCTCTGCAGGCTCAAACAGGCCGGTGCTCCCTACGGCCCACAGAGCACGTGAGCTGAAGGCAAGGGCCGGATCTAGTTGAGTTGGTTCAGGGAGCCCTCTCTGGGACCTCACCTTCTTTGATATGAAGTACGGTACGTCCAGTCAGAAGAAAGTATTTTGTCTTTTTCCAAAGTATCATAGAACATGCTTCCAAAATGAAGACTCCCCCACGGTAGCCGTAACGAGGTCTGAGGAGTCTCCTCTGTGTGTCCTCATTACTGGTCACGGAAGCTTCACGAGTGAACAGAGACTCTCAGAAGAGCAGGTGCCAAGTGTCCGGTCCAGGAGAAGGGAGGGACAGCAGCGGTCGGCCACAGAAGCGAAGGAGGGACGCTGTGACAGGGAACTCCCTTTGTGCCCTGGAACAGAACCAGTAAGGGAGGCCCGTGTTTCCGTCATTAAACCGTATCAATGTCTGTATCGCTCGTCTTCCCTCCAAATGAACGGACAGAATAGGAGTGCATTGTTCTGGTCTCTTCTGATGGTCCACTGACAGACTCACTGGCATGGGTAAGGCCGCCCCTTACAACCCTGGTTGGGGCCATGCTTCTCGGCATTTGCTTGGCAAAGAGACAAGTGTTTGAGGCCCAGAAATGAGAGAGCCCAAGGAGCAGGAAGGGGACAGACTCAGAAGCTGCTGAGGAGGTGGAACGGGAGGAGCTTGGTGACAACCGCGCTAATGGGGTTCGATGAGGTGATACCGGGAAGAGCTTCGTACAGCATCAGGCCACAGGAGGGAACGGGCCGGCGCCGGCTGCTGGCGCACGGGGGATGGGCGAGCGAGCCGTCAGGGGCCTACGGCACGGCAGCGTGGCCCTGGGGGAAGGTGGAATCCATTTGTCCCACACTGAGAGGGACACAGGAGTACGTGAGGACCCCTTCCTCTGCATGCCCCACGCGTGGGCTTCAGGTTCGACTGAGAAGCCTTCTCGCTGCCCAGCGGGCTTTTCCTTTCGTGGCCCATCAGAGCAGCCTGCCGGGGTCCAGCGCCGTAGGGGACGATCCAGTGCAAACAGGGACATCTACGGTTTCAACGATTAGCCACCAGCCCGGCTGCTGTCCGTGCTCATGGGGTAACCGGGACGACACTGTCTCCGTGTGAGCGCCTGGGTGCCCTGGGGAGGAACACCGGCGACTGGGACTTGAAACGAAAAGCGCCTGACCTCAAGGAAAAATGCCCTCACCCCCAGCGAAAGAGCTGGCTGTGCCAGAGTCCTGCGGCGCGTCTACAAAATGCCTCGACGAATGTGACCTCGTGTGGCTCCTCGTCACTTGCTTTGCCGGGCGTAAGAGGCTTGGAGTAAAGCAGCTATGGAGGCTCTTTGGCTTTCCTTCCAGGAGTTTCTTTCTTCCCGGTCAAGTCACACGACCTGATGTAACGGGGGTGGGAGGGTTGCTTGCGTGGCTCTCGTGGGGTTGCTGCGGCCCCGGCAGGGGCTGGGTAGCCTGCTGGGGTTTCCCCTTCCATGGGTCCTCTCTTGCCCTAGCTCTGGACGGGGTCATGAGAACTCAAGGGGGCGCCTCTGTGAAGACTTGTGGGTAAGAAGCGGGTGCCGCCGGCGCTGTTTACGGAGCACCAGAGCACAGTTCTGGAACCGCCGCGCTCCATCTGCGGCAGGAAGACCGGTTTCCTCTCCTTGATTGCATCACTGGGATTTCTGCGGTGTCTCACTGCTCACGCAGGAGCCGTGGGCCACCAGCGGTGGGGCGGTGAGGCTGAAGTGAGGAAATTCGGCACGGCTAGACACTTAAAACAGCAGCGCGCCTGTGCCCTCTCCTGTTGTCTTGCGGTCTGCGCCTCAGAGGAAAGGGTAGAAGCCAGCAAACTGGTTGCTTTCTAAGGTCACCTTGAAGGAGTCTTATCAAAGCGCCCGCCTGCTGTTCTGTGGCCGGTAAATAAGTTCTGTTCTTGTTGACCGATCAGCCGAAGTCCTTAGACTTACTGGCTAAAACCACCCACAACCTGGAGAACTCAGCCAGCCACACAGCAAGGACACGGCGTCCCCCAGGGCCCAGACAGTCTAATAAGACGTTTTCTCGGCAGGGCCCGTCAGTAAGCGTCCTTGCCTGTTTGGCTAGAGACTGGGGCCTGCCTCCTGTCTTCTCCCTCCTTAGGGTGGGAGTGGTTTCCTCAGCATTTGCTTTTCCAAGTGCAACAGACTCGGAGAAAGCAGCTGTCCTTTGGCTTTTCGTGCTCGAAAGTTCTGTCTTCTGAGTCGACAGGTCACATGACCCAAATAGAACTGGGGCAGGGTGGCTGGGTGCTTGCGAGACTCTTCTGGGGTCTGCAGATTACTGGCCCAGCCCTAATTACAGCGGCTGTGGTAGGCTAGGGCGTGAGACTCAGGGGCACATGGAAAACCCAGTAATTGTACCCATAGTAGCAAGGGCATCCCCGGAATGAGACTTCTGTGTCTTTAACTGAGCAGATTCTAGAACATTTTAGGGGACCGATTTTGGCCCTGAAGGATGTCCATTTGCCCTGTAGCTCCTAGGTCATGTGGCCAGCGGAGGAGACTGTCCCATGAGACCCACACAGAATTTGAGGCCGCAGACATCTGCTGAAAAAAGGCAGGTGTAACTCAACTCACAACCTTTTCCCTGAAATAAATTTGTCTTCCCGAGTTAATCTCAGAAAAAGGGCAGCTGGGTTGATTTCCTCTCCGGGATTGGAGTCTCTAACACTAGAAATACAATCCCACAGGGTGTATTGCTTTGGTGAAGAATGCTCTTCTCTCTACAAGAGGGGCAGTGGGTTGGAATAAGAGCAGGGATTCTGGAACTGGTCCTTGGCCCAGCTCTGTCACATAAGAGCTGTGTGATGTTGGGCAAGTTCCTTAACCTCTCTGCTTCTGTTTCCTTCTCTGTAAAAAGGGGACAGTAACGGTGGGCACCTACCTTACAGATTCATGGTGAGGAGAAAATGTGTTAACATGGATAAAGCACTCAGAGCAGTGCCTGGTATATAGTTAGGTTCTACACAAGGGACTGGTACTTCTCACTGTTTGAAACCAGAGCAGAATGTGAAATAAAGGGGTGTTGGGCCACTAGCCTGAAGTAGTGGCAATCTTGGCCTAGGAGGCAGGAGACACGGGCTCTCTAATGAGGCTTCCCATTAAGTAACTGGGTAACTGAGCCACTCAGAGCTTCAGTTCCTTCATTTTATGATTCTTTAAAAAGATTTATTTATTTAGAGAGAGAAAGAGTGTGTGTGTGTATGTGAGCAGGGGGTGGGACAGAGGGAGAGAGAGAATCTCAAGCAGACCCTTTGCTGAGGGCAAAGCCCGATGTGGGGCTCAACCTCACACCCTGAGATCACAACCTGAGCCGAAACCAAGATGCCTAACTGATTGAGCCATCTAGGCGCCCCAGTTCCTTCATTGTGGGGTGGTGACAACAACCCAAGTGGCCATCAAAGGGTAATGGATGAACAAAAAGCAGCACATACATACGATGCAATATTATCCTGCCATAGGAAGGAACGAAGTCTGACACTCGCTACAACACGGATGGACCTTGAAGACGTTCTACTAAGTGAAATACACCAGACAGGCAAATCCGCAGAAACCGAAAGTGGAATGGAGGCTACCAGAGGCGAGCGGCAGTGGGCAGTGGGTTGTTACCGCATGATGGTTAGCTCCTGTTTTGGGTGATGAGTTTTGGAGATGGATGGATGATGCCGATGGTTATTCAACAGTGTGAATGTACTTAATGCCACTGAATTATAGTCTTCAAAATTAAAATGGCAAACTGCATACTATGCGTATTTTACAATGAAAAAAAAATCAAACATAAGAAGTCCAAATAAGAGAGGGAGAAACAAG
The DNA here is from genome assembly GCA_028534135.1 of Potos flavus. Taxonomy (NCBI): domain Eukaryota; kingdom Metazoa; phylum Chordata; class Mammalia; order Carnivora; family Procyonidae; genus Potos; species Potos flavus. Next base: position 72,354,671 of record CM052892.1, on the reverse strand, counting down.
CTTTGAAAAAGAAAGGGACTTGCTATAAACTTTGGACTTTTATAGTCCGTGAGGCCATAAATATGGGTTACCAGGGGGAAAAATGAGGTGGTGATGTTGGCCCGAAAGCCCTTTCCAGTGCCAACCTGCTATGAGGTAGACTCCCTTTCTTTTGGGCACTGCCCTGCCCTTTGCTTCCTTCAGGACACAAGTCTGGACAAATCTTCCCAGGAGCTTTCCTGCCTACCCTGGGCTCCACCTGCCATCCTTTCTCAGGTGCCCGCTGTACCATAACGTGGTTTCTTTACTTGGGTGTAGCTGCTTGTCAACTATATTGTTATCCCCTCCTCGGGGAGGGGCTGATCCTCTCCACTTTGTGCTGTCCCACCCCCACCCCCAGTCCCTGACTCAGAATGAGTCACAGCAGGTGCTCGAGAGGATTCCTCCCTGCGTCCCTCATGAGGAACTACAACGACCAGTGGGCCTGGCTGCACCGTGTCGACTTGGGTTGTGCAAACTTCCTGGACTTCTGCTCTGCCCACCGTCACCAAGACATCTTGTGACCCAGAACGTACAGGCTTTCATGTGTGCGCGTGAATGTGAATGCACTAACGGTTAGTGAATTACTAACCATTACTATACGTGGTACAATCTGAAATTCCGGATGTACTGGATTTTTAAAAAAAATGCCTGTAGTAACACTGATTTTGCCACCGTGACTTTTTGTTGGGAGGACACGGGCCGCAGGAGACTGGCTCATGCAGGGGTGTGTCCATCACTGGCCGCTAGGGGGAGCTGATAGGTCAGGCTGCGCAGGGAATAGAGTGACCCGGTTGGTGGCTTAAGAGGAAAGCAGCAGTCTCAGCACTGGTGGGACCTCAGGATGCCCATGCAAGCTCTCACGTCCCTTAATGCCAGCAGAGCCCATTCCGACTTCAGTTGATTCAGCTGAGTGAGCTTTTCCTGGTTCACCCCTTGCTTGCTGAAAACAATGCCTTGTGTGCTGGGAGTTGGATTTCTGGCTGTGTTCAGATCCTCTTTCTCCTGGAGCAGCACAGAACTTCTCCCTGTTCACACAACTGCTCTTTAGATGTGTGACCGACCACCCTGAGGCCTGAGGTGAACAGCCGGAGACTCCTCCTCATGGGGCCAGTTCTAAACCATACTCGGGGCCAGGCACACTCTTCCTGACCGCGGCAAATGAGGCTGCTTCTGCTTGCTATCTGGGTTGTGGGGAAAGCGGGGTCCCTAGAAAGGAACGGAGACGGCAGAGCCTGGCTCTGGGGCTCCTGGGACCCACGGTGTCTGAAGACAGCTGTAAGAAGGCGTCCGTCCCCCTGAGCCCACCGGCCACGGGTTGGTGCAGCCGTCCTCTGTGAGGGCCAGGAGGCCACCCGCGTCTGAGAGTTTCACAGGTCTCCTTGTCTCCCTATGAGCTCCGCTCATTCTCCCACAAAGATGTTTCTCATGCTTGACCCAAGTGGTGATGCAGTCGGCTTGACCTTTATGGTGGAACTGGGAACACATGCCTCCGTATTTTGAGGAGATTCGGCAGACGGCTTATATCCAGAGCAGCCAGAAGGGTTATGCCATCCTTAGGCAGTGAGGAGTTTCTTTCTTTCTTCTTCTTTTTTTTTTAAGATTTATTTATTTATTTGAGAGAGAGAAAGCACACAAGCAGGGGGAGGGCCAGAGGGAGAGGGAGAGAGAGACTCCCAAGCAGACTCCCTGCTGGGCGCAGAGCTCGACGTGGGGCTCGATCTCATGACCCTGAGATCATAACCTGAACCGAAATCAAGAGTCAGATGCTTCACTGACTCAGCCCCCTGGGCGCCCCCGAGGAGGTCCCTTCTCTACGTTCTTGTCTCCGCCGGCCGGCCGCCCCCAAACTCAGCACGCACAGCCCCTCAGCCGGCACAGCCAACACTGCAGCTCCGTGGGGTACATTAGGCTGGGACCAGCTCCCCAAGGGCAGGTAACTGCCCGACACCGTGCCCGACTCACTTGGTAAGACTGTCTCAGAACAAGTCCACGGACAAGCACTCAGACATGATCATGGAGCCCTGCCTGTTGGCCGCGGGAGGCAGCCAGGGCCTGTGGTGAAAGTCCTGCTTCTAGCTGGGGCCCTGAGGGGCTCTAACATGACGCACGCCAGTCCCTTCTTGGATTCTGTCAGCAGGGAGCCGAAGGCTGCGCACGTGCTTCCCCTGGGTGGGGACAGGCTGGAGCAATGGAGCTTCTTCCTCGGTCATGTCCGGCCCTGACTGACGCTCATCAAACAGCATTTGAAACCAGCTCCCAAGACTCTTAGGACAAGTTCTCTCCTCCGGCTGCTTCTGGGCGGCCACCCCATAATGTCCAGCTTGCCACTTCCTGCCCGCGGCTGCAAGTTCTCCCAGTCCCTGGGCGCTCTGTGGCAGGTGAGTCCAGTCAGGGGCTCCCCAACGGCGACGCGCATGACAGCAATGAGGGTACGGCTGAAAACTTCCATGAGGTGTCCGCTGTGCAAGAGCTCTGCAGACATCAGTCGGCCTCAGGAGGGACCAGATTTACTGTCTCCACCCTTTCCTGCAGGTACTTAAGGGGGCTAATAGGTCTGTTGAGCAACATCCCAAATCCTGGCCAGAACCACCAAGGGGAGGGATCTTACCGTGAACGATTTACTGCATTTTATGGCTCCACATCCTTTATTCCGTCTGAAGCCAACATTCTGACTTGCGGCACTGCCGTTCTTCTCACTGCAGAGGCCCGACCTGGTCCCCGATCTCCTGGAATCTGGGCTGGTCTTGGATTTGCATGGGCCCAGAGCAGGTCGCGGAATGACGGGGTGCTGGCACCGAACCGGAGCCTGAAGAAGCCTTCTCCACTCGCTTTCCCCGCATCTTTGTCACGGCCTTGAGAACACTCCTGGGCTATTGAGCTGGAAGGTACGAGTCACAGAGCTGAAACACCTCGGCTACCGGAGTGCAGCCAGCTTCCCTCGGCTGACGGCCCCTCGTGAGACGGCCATGGTCAGCAGCGGAGCCAGAGGTCAGTGGGACCATGGAGGCTTTGCGGGCTATGCATTACACAGCATCACTGTGGCCAAGGTAACTGACGTGCCCGCTTATAAATCAGAGAATGACGCACCCTTAGAAGAAATGTCAGCAGCAACTTTCACCTTTAAATAAAATGGGTCCCCACATATTGATCTTCGCTTGGGCTACTTCGAACTGAAGATCTTTCCCCGGCCTTCAATTCTACAGATGTGTTCAGTATCCTGGTAGAAACCACAGAATGAACACAGCAAGAAGTGAAAAGTCATTCTTTGTTAGGCATCAGATGGACGGAGGGGGAAGAAGCAAAGCCCGGCAAAGTCATGCCTCCCCATGTTTCTACGGATTCCAGAGAGCAGGGGACTCCTCTGCCCAGACGGGGTGGCTGTTTGCAGCAGTCACTGCTGTTCGTGCTGGCATCTGGATAGAACTCCTCTTCCTGTAGGGCTTGGCATGTGTACAGACCACTGAGGGGTCTCACCGGTGAGTGGTGGCAGTGTTTGGCTTCCCTAATTTCAGCGTGGCTCAGGAGCACAGACACGCATCAGGCAGGACGAGTTCATGAATCCAAGTCTGTTGCTCTAGCAATCATAGGCTTGTCGGCCTCCTGAGCGGAGTCCCCAAACCCTTAACACACAGAGACACATAAAAGTACTCTGTCCTACCTTTTAACATATTACGTGGACCAGAAAACACCACAGGGCTTATAAGATCAGCACAAAGCTTCTGGCTATACCCTGACAATGATTGAATGGGGCCAAGGGAGGAACTTCATGAATGTTCTCTGGTCATTCAAGGCCCGCCATCAATCCGTGTCAGCAAGTGCACTTCCTGAAAGGGAGTCTTGTCTCTCCAAGATTAATTTATAGGTGGGGTAGGATATAAACAAGTTGCCTCCAGTTTCCCTGTGAAACACTAATTTTCCCTCCCTCTTCTTAACTCGTCTCAACTGAGTCTCTGACCCGACAGCGATGGACATGCATGCCATGTTCCTTGGGTGGGGAGACCCCTTGAGTTGGTTCCTGGTCCCGTGGGCCCCCGGCGCCTGCCCTCACAGACGCCCCTGTCTCTCAGACCTTGGCGTGAGCCTCCAGAATGACCGCCGGCCTGGCTCTGCCAAGGGAAACCACTGTGAGCCTCTGCACGATGCAGGACAGGAAGAGAGAGAGGAATTCAGGGACGGCGGCGGGGGGGGGGGGGGGGAAGGACAGCCACACAGGACACTCTCTCCTTGGTGCCGCACTGGGGTTTCAGGAGGAGATGGTGAAATGAGCATTCATGGGGTGGGGTAGCCAACACAGAGAGAGACTCAGTGGGATCGGCACAAATAAAGCTTTCTTCCCTTCCATGTGCAACGGGTGCATCGTTTTTCTTGCAAGACTGCTGTGATTCAAGTCCAGGCTTCTGGCTGGGTTCTAAAACCCAATTCTCGAGGAACACAGGATTTATTAACACTTGATATATTATACAAGCTCGAGAAAGGAAGAGTTGCGATGAGGCAACTGCACCTTTGCAAAATTTGATTTTTAAATCAGAGAGTGAAAGGCTCGCAGTGCAGGAGCGAAATGTGACGTCTCAGTCATTGGGGATTATCCATAAAGCCCGCCAAGATTAGGGAATGCAGACACCGAGGATGCCTACCCACCAGGTGCTTGTGGTCGAGAGAAGAGTCTCCTCGTAACACACCTTCCCCGGGAGCAGCGGTTCTCGGTGCGTGGTCTCCAGACCGGCCACATCGGCATCACCGGGGAGCTTGGTTTAAACATGCTGATTCCCAGGCCTCTTCCCAGACCTCCTGAATCAGAAACTCGTCTGTGTTGTCACAAGCCCTCCTCGGGATCCTGATGTGTGCTTGGGTTTGAGAACCACACGTTCGTGAGATACAATCGGCCCCCCCAGGTACACAGGAAACGGCCGTCCTTCCCAGAGAGCTAGACCTTGCTGCCCTAGGGCCTCTATGCAACAGGCTCCCTGCTCCCTGGTGCATCGAGGACGGTAGCTTCTGGCACGTACCAGCCTCGGGAAAATCAGGAAAAGCGTGCATCACTTCCCTGTGTCCTTGACTGAGTCCACAGAGCCCATGCCCCTGCTGTCTGTCCACAGTTCGCCTACTAAGCCACTCGGGTCCAGCAGCGCCCACTTCCCGAAACCAATCTCTGCTAGCGATAAAGAAAACCTAAGTCACGCCGTGCTCACAAATCCCCCGCAAACTCCCCTCCCGTGACAGGATCATGGTAAATTTGTGCTCCTGACAGCCCTGGAATTGTAGACTGGCAAGGACACCGCTCCACACAGTCACTAGGGGACCTGGGCGGGCGCTAAGTCCGTCTCAACACTTGCTTCCGCGAACAAGATGGGAGAAGGGATCACAGCGGCAGGCTGGCTTTTCGAGCTCCTGCCTGGAGCTTCCCACTAATGTTCTGCTGCCAACGCAATCACATGGCTAAGCCTGACTTCAGACGTAGGCGGGGAATACCCGGAAAAAGAACTGGAACATCTGAGAACAGCTCGAACAATTACCATCCAAGGTGACAGGTGGGGCAGAGCACCCATCGTGTGCAAAGCTGTGTACTAACGTTAAAGAAATGGTTCCGGTTTTAGGCTATCATTTTATTACTGCTCACTTTTTTTTTTTTTAAGTAAGCTCTATCCCCAGCATAGGGCTCAAACTCATGACCCTGACCTCAAGGGTCTCACTCTCTACCAACTGAGCCAGCCAGATGCCCCTGTTCCTGTTTACCTTCAAATCTACAAGACCAACACCCTCCCCACCTAAGATCTTTTTTGTTTAAACTTTTCAAATTAAAAAAAAAAATTTTTTTTTTGAGACAGTGTGCGCATGCATGAGTTGGGGGGGGTGGGTAGAAGCAGAGGGAGAAGGAAAGAGAATCTTAAGCAAGGCTCCACGCTCAGCACAGAGCCCGACCTAGGGCTCAATCTCAGGACCCTGAGAGCATGGCCTGAGCAGAAATCAAGAATCAGACGCTTAATTGACTGGGTCACCCAAGGGCCCCTCAAATTCTTTTAAATTAAAAAAGAAATGAAAATACACACACACACACACACACACACACACAAAGGGCACAAATTGTGTGTATACAGCCTCCTGAATTCTCACAAAGGGAACCTAAGAGTGGAGCTACCTCCAGGCTAAGAAGCAAACCATCCCCCGGGGCGCGCCAGCCCCTCGCAGGCTCCCTCCCGGGAATCTCCCCTTCCCAGTAGTAAGGCTCTTTCGACACTGCCCTCCAAGGATGTTTTCACTCTCATTCATGCAACCAGTACTGGTCAGCCCGGCACCTGAACTTCTCGGGCCCGGCAGCTGGCGTCACACACCCAGGCACCAAAGCTGAACTTAGGCAACTCCCTGTTGGAAGACTGGCTTTTCTAGGGGGGTGGGTGGCATATTTCAGACAGGATTGAGGGCCCCGATCTAACGAGTGACTATCGTCTTTATCCTCTGTTTGTTTAAGCACATGGTTTCACCGCAGAGCAGAGGGGGCCGAGCCAGAATCTCTCTGCGGCCTGCCCCGTGGGAAATCAGCAGCTGCCCGGCTGGCCCTCGGTGTGGAGCTGCCTGACAAGTCTGGTGGCAAAGCAGCCCCTGTCCACCCGCGCTCCGGGCCCTCCCTCTCCGCCACACAGCCTCACCCCTGCAGGTGGTTCCAGCGCCGGGCAAACTGGATCTTGCTGGGTTGGGGGTGAGAAACGGGTATAAAACCTGTTTTGCCTCAAATACAAGACTGGCATTTGGTCTTCAGATTATTTCTTATGCAGCTTCCAGGACCTGAAAGGAGGGATATAGTTCCCATCCTCGCGCCTATTAAGTCATCAAAAGATCCTCATGGAGAGGCACTGGGCAGCTGGTTTTCTAAAATGCCAGATCCTCCCCCAAATGTCCTCAAAATCAGGCATGCACCCATATAACATGGGATTTTGCTTTCTAGCTTCTCTGCAAAATGCTTGCAGGAATGCAGGCCAGGCATCTCAGGGACACCGCTGCAAGTGTGAGCTCCACCTTTCACGCTCCGAGAGCGGACTACGACTCCCCAGTGCCTTGCCTGCGAAACAGTGACCCGGGGGGGGGGGGGGGGGGGAGTGGGAGCCGTCTTGGAAGGGGGTGGCCATCGGCTCAGCCACATCCTTTTGTGGTGATTGTCCTCAGCAAAACGGGCTGAAAATATATTTTTATGATCGGCTGGCTTCTAAATTACAGCCACGCCGAGTAACAACAGAGCAAACATATGATTAGTAATTTCCTTATGGCAGAAAGTAGAATAGCCTCTGGCGGAGGCTCAGGGCCTAAAGAGAATTTTCTTGCAGTAGAAAAGAAAACAGAACACTCTCTTTATTCCAAAGCCAAGACCACGGGTCGCGGCCTTCTTCCTGCGCAGGAACTGGCCCTGCTTCTCCAGGAAGAGGGGAAGGGGGGAGAGGGACCCAGGGACACACTGCACAGCTGTCTGCCTGCTCGGTGGCCCTCCCTCATGTCCTCCCCCCGCACAGCAGCCGTGTCCTGGCCTTCTAGAAATGACTGCTCTAGAGCTGCAGAAATGCCACCAAACATGGACAAACACCACACAGGGGCTCTGTTGGCTCCTCATACGTTAAAGATAAAAGAGAAGGAGTCCTGTTTCTTGTTTTGTTCCAGCTCGCTCTACTCCGCCTAACTTGTTTGGAAAAGAACTACGGTGTTGCTGCGTCAGGCGGGGGTAAAACCGTTCTCAGCGTGGACCAGCGGCCACACTGAGAAACCCCGGGGATGCTGCTCCTCGGCGTGGGGCCCACAATCGGCATTCCCCCCAGCTCCCACCGTCACTTCTCATGCACGCAGCCAAGGCAAAGTTCCCACAAAAGCACCGTGAAAATCAAACTCTGCTTGCAGCTGGCTCCCCGCAGCAAAGAGCCCATTGGGACGGGATCCCATCAGCGAGGGTTAGCATGTTATCTGCAGTTTCAGGGCCACAGAAGTCAGGAGTAAGGCTGTTCCCCTTAGAGTACGGCAACTTACACGCAAGAGCCCAACACTTGGTTTATCCGGGGCGGGGGGGGGGGGGGGAGAACTCGTCTAGACAGCTCGCTCCTGGTAACTCTCTCCAGCGCACGTCACCCCAACCCAAACACCCTCGCACAGGGTTTAGTCCATGATGTCACGACGGCGGCAGGACGAGTCCTGTTTCACTTTCTTAATGTTAAAGTCTCTAAGTTCCCACCGGTCTATTCCTTCTGGCTGGGGGAGGATGCTGGCCTTGAGCTTCTAATTTCCTAGGGCAAGGCTGTCTGAAAAAAGAGGCTGCCTGTCACTTAAAGGTTCAGGCTTCTCTTCACATCAACCAGAAAACAAAATCTGGGGTCTCCAGCCCCATGCCGGCCTCACTCGGGGGGCTGAGCGTCCTGCCGCTAATCCCTCGATGGACTCGCGCCTCCATAAAGCTGCAGCTGAACCGGTGGGGGAGAACCAGGCCGGTTTACATAATGCGCCAAGATGCCAAGATGCCAAGATGAAACGCTTTCTAGGTGCCCAGTGTTAGCAGCGTAAACAAGGCCTACGCAGGCAGACCCAGGAACTAGATACAGATTGAACGAGACCTCACTCCATGATAAAATCACTCATTCTGTTTTGTAAAAGCTAGCATAAGAAACATGAAATGGAGCACAAAGGTGGAGGAACTCATTTTCTTGTGCATGGACAGCATGAATGCTTTCCTTTCTCAAACAGAACAAAACTCCCAGGACCTCAAGCCACCTGAGATATGGACCTCCCTGCTCCAAAGGCATGCCATGCCATCCAGGGGCAGAAAACTCACAGACCTACTTTGCTTCAAACACCAACGCTCTTCTGCCTTAATTTATTGTGCTGGTTAAGGTCTGTAGGAGCCCGAAAGACTACGTGAATGAAATGTAGCCTCAACCCCAGGGCCAGGGGATCTGTCCCGGGACAGACAGAGGCGCTCATACCCCCAGGTAGCTGTGACCTCACTCATGGCTCAATGAAGAGGACGGCCTTTCTGCCCCAGATGTCCCGCCATGGGCCTGGGTGGGGGTGGGGTGGGGACATCTCTTACCGCCCCAAGTTGGCTTCAATTACGAGTGCCGCTTTTCACAGCTCCTCTGAGTTCTTTTCTAAAGGACGATTCTTCCCAGCCCGTGAAACAGGCCTTCCGGGACAGGCACCGTGATACACACCTGCTGGAAAAAAAATCTGTCCTTTGGTCTCTTTCTTGAGCTCAGTAATGCATGAACAGAACCAACAGACGAGAAGAAGGAAAGAGGAATAGAGGAAGGTGTGAGGAAAGCCTCCGTGATATTTCTCCCGTGCACCTGGCTCTCGCCAACAGCCTGGGTTAAAATCCACCACCAGTGACTGTGCCCAAACACCTCATTTGCATTTTGGCCGCCACGCTTTTTTGTTTTCAAGGAGACAGACTCAGTCCCCTTTACTGTGTAAAAGGGGCCGCGAGGCGGGTGCCGTCACCCAGCAGCTGCGCCCAGAACGAGGGCCACAGGCCAGCGCCCTGTGCCTGGGAGCAGCTCACTGGTTGCCTCCGCCTGGAGATTACCTGTGTGATGAGCTGCTTGCCTAACGAGGTCCTAAATTTCCGATGCCTGACGGGCAACCCGAGTACCGGGCAGAGCTGCGTGAACAGAGCCGTGCTCTCCTCTCGGCCAAGTGTAAGACCAGCGGGCCGGCTCTCCCCGCCCGCGCGGTCCATCAGCCCGGGCTTCCAGGGCTGTGAGTCAACAGGGCCGGGCAGACAGCTGTCAGAGACAGAGCGGGGACACGCAAGAGCTTAATGAAATTTTATTTGGAAAATATGGCAAGAGTCTAAGGCACTTCAAACATTTAAATACATGTAAGACCCGAGTAAATGTGACATGGTAGAAAGGAATCCATAAATACGTGGAGAACTACACTAGGTTTCCCTAGAGGCAACTATATCGCCAATTCCTCTAATGAGATCCAACCTTTGCCATTAGACGTGGACTTGGGTGATGATTAATAAACACATGGTAATGTTACATGTAGTTCCGCATGTCTCGATGACTGTGGAATACAAAAGTTGAAAATACTGTGTCAATTTCATATAGATACCTTTTATATAAAAAGTCATATAATACATCCACCTAGATAAACCCACCTGAAAAGACCTCCTTTTGTAAGTTTTCTACGTGTCAAGAGTTCCATTTTTTATTTTTAAACCAGAAACCTACCAGACCAGGCCCAAGGTGCTGGTGACGATCAGTCATCTCAACGGCCTTACTTGACAAGAGTAAACACATACACACCCAAATCCACAAAACCATCCTGGAATGGAATTTTCAGAGAGCTTTCCGATGGCTCTGCATTAAGTCACTATAAATACTCTCAGAACATGTTTAAAAACGCCAAGCCAGTGAGAAGCTGACGCTCCCCGGCGGGGGGAAGGCGGGGAGAGAAGGAAGGGACGCTGCCCGCTCCGGTCAGGTTACCATATCCTACGGCTGTCCATAACGGAGCAGAGACTCGACAGCAACAGAGCCAGGGGTAAGCAGCCCGACTCAGCGGGAAGAGGGCCAGGAGGGAGGCGGCGTGTGCCCGGCGGCCAGCTCCTGCCAGCTCAGCTTCCACTGCGCACCTGCAGGCGCCAGTCCTCCCGTTCTGAGTGCTGAGGGCTCAGGCACAATGCACGTACATTCAGTAGCTGTCAGCCCAACAGGAACAGGGAGCAGCTTAACGGTGGCAGGGAAACGGACCGCTATTTGCAGAGAATCAATCAAATGAACTTCGGTGGGTGGGACCGGGAGATGTCTTCCTTCCAAGCCTAGGGGTGCCCTAGAGACCAGGAGAGGAGAAAAACGGGGGGTTAATAAGTGGCCTCAGGCAGATGCGTCCTCTGTGACAACGGAACCCCATCCAGCACAGCCGACAACCACGTGTGCGTCGGTGCGTGGGCAGCTGGAATGCAGGATCCAGACCCAGCTGGGCTCAGCAGCGCTGCGTCTGGCTGTCCCGGGGAGGCCACGTCCTGCGAAGGGCGGCCTCTCGGACCACGGGATGCTGCTCACTGGCTGCTTGAGGAAAAATGCCGGGAATGCAGCAGTGTGTGTTCACGGGCGAACTAGGTGCCATTTGGATAATTCTGCCCAGAACTAACTCCCTCATGGGAGGGCGTCAGCGCGTCTGTCTCCTGAGGACAAGCAGAGGCCCGACCTCTGCCGAGCTCCCTGTCGGCACGCCTGGCCGTCTGGGGGGGCAAAGATCATGAACCCTTAAGCTCCAGACTAAAACTCCCAGTTCCAGAATCCTCAGAAAACCCGAGTGTCCTGTCAACTCCCCAAAGAAGGAGGCCCACGGGCCTGGTGGACTTGAGCCCGTTCACAAATGCCAAATGCACCACACTGACCGGAGACTGGGCCTTGGCGAAGTTGACGTGGGCGTACAGAAGAACCGCGATGTCCTTGTGTCCTGCCTCCAGGGCTATGGAGAGTGCGGTGCTGCCGTCCTAGAGAGAGCACGGGAAAGAACAAGCCACGGTGGGTTTCTCAAACTTCCACACCGCCGAAAGGTAGCAAAACAAATACTCTCCAAGAATTGTTAAGGTCCCCCAAATCTGTTCAGTCCTTCAGGAGACTCTTCTGGACTCCTGTGCGCCAAGCCCGAAGGCTCCAAGGAGGCACCGTGCCCACCGGAGCGGAGTCACCCTTGGAGGACAGTCGCGTCATCCCCGCTGCACCTCGCAGTGGACAGCCTGGAGGCATGCACCCCATGCACCCGCGACAGAGGCGGTCTGCCCTCGAGGGACTCATCCAACTACCCTTCCCACCAGCTGGGAGCAGCAGGAGAAGATGGGGTCAAAACCTCAGTGTCTGTGTTTCTTTTTTTAAAGTATTTTTTTTTTTAAAGACTCTATTTATTTACTTGATACAGAGAGAGAGATCACAAGTAGGCAGAGAGGCAGGCAGAGAGAGAGGGGGAAGCAGGCTCCCCGCTGAGCAGAGAGCCCGATGCGGGGCTTGATCCCAGGAGCCTGAGATCACGACCTGAGCCGAAGGCAGAGGCTTCAACCCACTGAGCCACCCAGGCGCCCCTAGTGTCTGTGTTTCTTTACAGCGAGCGGACACCACAGTGTGTGTTCTGACATCCTGCCGCTTGCCAAGGATCTTTTACTGCTGCCTTTGGGGAGGGAGCCAGAGCCCCCATTGACCGCTGTGAATACCATTCACGCACAGTCACCGCGTCCTGCGGCCTTGCAGAAACACATCTTACGAAAATCCGAGGGGAAACACTAAATACAGGGAAGTCATAGTTTCCAGTTACACGTTTGCTTCCATGAATTTGCTGGGCTTTGGATGCACGTCAAGGAGGGGCAAGGCAAAACCCAGAACCCAGCACCATTTACTTTCTGTCTGGTCTTGGAGTAAGGATGACCCTCTGGTCACTAGCAGCAGAAAACAATTCTCGTGTGGTCAGCATCTTAAGGGCCTTCCCTCCCACCCGCACTTCTTGGAGCTACTTGCTCTCCCTCTCCCCTCCCCCTTCCTTCTGGAGGTGACCAGCATTTCTGGAAGCCACTGTGGCTCTGGGGCCTCTTATTACTACATCTTTCGGCTGTTCTTTGCTAAGAGAGAGCAAAAGTAAAAGCAAACAAACAAAAATCAAGATGCATGCAACCCGCACACTGCTCTCGGGGAAGGGTACGTTGGAAGCTCTCCCTCTGCTCCCGCGCAAGTTAAGGGGATGTGGGACAGGTGCAGCCTCTTCACCCCCAAGGGGCCATGTGCCACGGGGAAGCCCACTGTAAGCCCCCCAGTCCTTGCTACGAGTAAACGCCTGCACTGGTTTGCTCCTCCTGCTGGCGTGGGTCCATCGGGATCTGACACTTAGTGCAAAAAAGGGTATTTTCCTTTTAACTTTCTAATGTTTCGAGCTGAAGGAAGCTCTGGGCCAAACCCATGCTCCACGGAGATAAACCTTCCAAAGCAGCACTCTGACCCATGGCACCACCCAAATATTAGTTCCTGTGCCTTCACCTATCGGCACTCCTCCTCTTTGGCCTGGAGACATCCAGAGGCAGCAGTGTTCCTTACAACGTTTCCCAAGCAAGGGGTTATCTGGAACAGGGACAGCGTGGGAACAGGGAGAGCAGATCGGGGTTCTGATGATGGAAAAGCCAGAGCAGGAGCAGGGAGATGTGCCTGAAGGAGCCGGACAGTCTGGAGGGCCGACTTGATGAGATGCACGGGTGAGTCCCTCTGAGGGGCCCCAGTGAAGGGCACGCTTGCGTTCGTTTCGGGGGCGGGCAAGTACTTCACTGTGGTGACAGCTGGCTCTAGTCATCTAGTAGTCCCGACCTGGAACAACTAGCAATCCGGCTTCCCCAGCGCTCTGGGGACCCAGTCCTCTCCTCCTCACGAATCAGCAAGCTGCCTGTGCTCCATCTGCTGTCTGGCGTCTGTGCCTTCCCCTGCCGCATGCTGGCTCTAGGCCGGGCTCCTCACCCTCCTCCTGCCATGAGCGTGGGCGCTGAGGCCTCACCTTCCTGCCTTCGGCTCTGGTTACCGGAGTGTGAGTTTGCACATAGGAAACGCTGCCGTGCTGGGCCAGGCTGGGTGGCGGCCCGGACCACGGCACGAAATCCCCAACGAGCAGCGCGGAGAATGTACCCTTGCCCCTCTGCCCAGGGGCCTGGCAGGCTCCTAGGGGGCCGGCCCCATGGAGGCCACGTCCGCTCACTTACGTTGTCCTCCAGATGGCCGTTGCAGCCCGGCTGGGCCAGCAGCAGCTTGACGATCTCCACGTGCCCGTGCTCGCTGGCGCACATGAGCGCGGTGGAGCCCTCGTCGTCCTGGATGTTGACGTCAGCCCCGCAGGCCAGCAGCCCCTTCACCATGTCGATCCGCCCGTGGCTGACGGCCAGCATGAGCGCCGTCTGTCCCGCCTGCAGGGAGGAATGGCGGGGGGGCGGGGCGCATCAGCAGCACAGCACAGACCCGGGGGTGGGAGGTGGGGGGACAGCGTGATGACAGAGGGCACAGAGCAGACGTGGAAATCATCTGGTGCTGGGTGGCAGCAGGAACAGAGAAACAGTTTCTCGTTCTGAGCGCCGAGCTAAGTGAGATCATCCAGTAACACGTCAGTGTTGGCCTGTCTCTGGAAGGGTCTGTCTCCTTATAGCGAGGAGCCAGGAAGTTCAAAGGTGCTGAGAAGTCCAACCAGACCAGGGCCACCGTGTGCCCGGCACGAAGACACTACACATCAGAGACCGTGAGGGAGCAGCCACCACTGGGCGGATGGCAGGGACTCCCGGGCCCTCAGAGGCAGGCTGACTTACAGGGCACGCACACCCTGCTCCAGAGGCAGTGCGCAAGGCCAAGGAGGGGGACGTCCGCCATGTGACGCTGAAGCCACTAGGTCACCGGCCCGTAAGGTCACGCAGGACGGCGCAGGCCGGGCGTGGGTGGGAGCCGTGTGAGCGCGGACCCCGGAGGCAAAGGTGCTCACCTGGCTGGCTTTGGCATTCACGTCCCCGCAGCCGAAGAGTTCTTCCACGACGCGCATGTCCTTCTCGGCTTCCACGGCGGCCAGGGCTGCCAGCATGATGGGGGTGTAGCCCGCCTTGTTCTGGTGATCCACGTTACACACGTCTGCAGAGACACGAGTCTGGTCAGGGAGAAGCCTTCCTACAGCGACCCTTCTCCCCATGGACCAAAGGAGCAGGGCTGGGAAGACGCCTGTGAAACGGCCTCCAGGGCTCCATGTCCCAGAGTGACTTGGAAGGAACTGCAAGAGACGTCTTCGTACTTAACGAAAGAAAAAAGGTTTTCTTGTGTCACGGGAGGCCAGAAGCAGCAGAAGTAAGAGTAAGCCTTCACAGCACCTCCTGTTTGCAACTGGTGCCTGGACTGCAACAGCCCAGAGGGCCGCGGGTTGCTCTGGGTAACGCTGGCTTTGAAGAGGCCACATAATGTGGGATGGGGACATTGATCTGTGTTTGGGGGATCATGGTTTTGGAACGAAGGAGGCAGGGAGAGCTACGAATATGAAGGATTTGGAAAGGCTTGTGTAGAGAACACTCTGGTATCACCCACTCCAAAATCACGGCTCATTCTGAGACCCTGAGTTTGCTCCTCTGACTTGCGTGGGGCCCTTGGAAGCCAAGTTCCAATCCCATGACTCCTAGCTAGCTGCTCTTGGAACTGTGATCTGAGAGCAAATGCAGTAAGAAACTGCCAGGGACCTAGAGGCACAATAGACCAGACCTTTCCAATTCCTGTAATTGTTAAGGAGACACTGGGGGCTCAATTATCCTTTTTAAATTCCTTTTAGCACTTTCTAATAAAATGAATGGAAAGTGCAGAAAAGCAGCTTTTGTGTGTGACCAAATACAGTTAAAACGTTCAGGATGTTTCTATCGTAAGGAGTGAGAAAAGGGACCATGCAACTTGCTTTAGCTCAAAAATAACCGCGTAGTAGGGACGTGATGGCATTTAAATACAGGGCATGTTTTTTAACGAAGAAAAGGAGAAAGGAAAAGCTGTGTGATAGAGAAGCATGTGAGCCGACGAGCTTTCTGTGGCTCCCCATCATCTGGGACGTTCGGTCGTTCGCGGAGGCTGCGGTCACCTACGTTCACCGACACACCGTACGGGAGCCCCGGTCTCAGCCTATGACAGTGGGCAGTAGAGGGTCAAGTATATCCAGTAGGGTGATTAACCAAAGCCATTCAACTGTGGCACTGAAATCATTTAATTTACCAAAATATATTGTCCACACAAATTTGCCAAGGGTAGATTAAATTGTTACTTTTAAGAGTAATCTGAAATCTTATTTTTGGCTCTTTTGGATACTATCCACTTCTCTGTTTACACAACAACGTGGGCTAAGAGTATCACCAGCTCTGTTTATAGTCTGGAAAGTCTAAAGAGAAAGAGGCTTGGAATTCCTTCCTCTAAGATGGAAGCAGTTTTAGCCTAACATAGTCCCATATGCTGGGAATAAGCAGACTTAGAAAAGGGGATAAATCTGCTTGGTTACTTCTCTGCATTAATCTAATTTCCCCAAAATGGAATAGAAGAAATTAGAGAGTTGGATCAAGAGGCAATATGGGGAAACTAGACAAATTTATTGCACATGCTAAAGCAAATGTTCACATTGTGTTCTAATTTAAGACCGAGGTACTATAAATTCTGTATCAGTCACATACTAGAAGTAAAAATATATATTTCGAAAATAAATCAGAGTGACTCGGGGACTGTATGTACCACTGGGCTATTATAGTTGAACAAGAAGTTGGAAGTTCACCATCTCCCAAGGGCCCCTTCTACATAGCACACCCTCCCTTCGTGTATAAGACTTGCAGTGGCTATATTCTGGGATGGGACATTCCAAGTATAAACAAGAATTTTCACTGTTCTCATTACTAGGGCTCGGATATAAGAATAACACTTTTTTTACTCCATGCTGAGCCCTCAGTAACAGGGTCTATTTCGGTGGGAATGGTCAGGATTCCACTACAATCTGTTAGTGGCTTTGCGTGGTCCCCATTTCGGCTAACGGCACACCCCTGCCAGGCTGGGGGATGGGGTCGTGGAGCAAGGGCAAGAAGAGTGGCCTGCAGACACCGAAGCTGACGCCGGTCCCCTGAGGAGCGGCCGATCTGTCTCCTGAGAAGGCACCCGCCCCGCCCGCGGGATTCAGCTCCGGAGCGGCCCTGAATCATGCTCATCACCAGGGGGACACCTCGGCCGAATGCAGCTGAACTGCGGCCAGAATAGCTTCAAAACCTCCTTTCCAAACGGATGTGGAGCCCGTGTCCCCCAGCTCTGTTTCAAGGTCAAGCCTCCCCTCAGTGACTCAAGAAGGATGTCCTCGCCACGCGGCGTGGGAAAGCGACGGGAAAGGGTGTGGGGTGGTCCCGGAACCGAGGAGTGGATCACCCGGCGTCTCTGAGGCGAGTCCCCGCCCGCGCGCCGTCGGGGCAGGGGACCGGGGCAGCGCACGCACCAGCGTCCAGGAGCAGCTTCACGATCTCGAAGTTGGAGTGGGACACGCTGTAGTGCAGCGCCGTGTTGCCGTTGCCGTCGGCCATGTTGATGACGTGGCGGAGGACGTCCGGGGAAATGGCCTCGAACGCCGCTATGTAGTCGCCCACCATGGCCGGACTGGCTGCCTTCTGACTGGACACGCGGAACCACTCGTGCTGCAGGGTGTTCAGACAGAACCGCTGCCAGAAACACCGGCAAGCGGCCGTTAGTTCTTCTATTTATAGCCCTTCCCGAGACCCGGCTGGAAGCCCGAGAAACACGGCCTTTTATAGTCAGAGTGGACGCAGCTAGAATTGGCTCTCACAGAACAAGCCATGAAACCCAGAGCCCGAGGAGGAGCCTCAAACTCCAAACTGGAGCGTCCCTCCCAGCCTTCTAACTTCTGCAGGAGAGACCACACAGCACTGTTCAGGGGCTCCATCGGGAAGGGTCCAATTCTGGCTCTGCTACTTGTGAGCTCTACTCTCCTGGGGAACATAATTTTCTGTGCCTCAGTTCACGCATCTGCAAAATGGGGGCAATAAAAATACCCTTTCCTTACAGTGCTTGTGATGAGGACAAACGAGGGACTACACATAAAAACACGCAGGACTGGCTCCATTGATTCTTGAATGATTAACATTATGGAATTATGCTGGCCCTGGACATGATTTTCAGAGTACTCAGGACAGAAGAAATTACTTCACCCACACTGAACGACGCTGCTTTCTTTCTATCCAGACCACCCTTAACTCCTTCAACATGCCCCGGGCACTGGGCCGAAAGACCACGAGGGTGTAGTCAACCCAATTCCCACTCCATTCCCAAACACAAACGTTCAACTGCAGAAAGGGATTAAAAAGCAGGTTTAAAACAAATTACATTTCTCATTTAGAATCGTTGCATCTGATCATGAGCCCCGTGCACGCCTTCCCTTAGGCTGTGAACAGATAAACGTGGGGCTTATTTCACGAGCAATCAGGTCAAAATCTGACCACGTGAAGGGCGATGCAGCCGGCACATGCGCCCTGCTGGTGATGGGCGGGGCTAGAATGCTTCCTCCATGAGCCCTTTTCACACGCGGCTACCGCTCCTCTGTGTTTTGTTTACTCTTTAAAGGTTTAGAAATATACTAAAGAAAGATGGAAAGCCTACGTCAACAGCACCAGAACCCAAGAAGTCCCCTTTCTACAGAGAAGTGGGAGATGGAATTTTACTGGCTTTTGTATCTTTATCGTCCTGCCGATGATTGGGTTTTAGCCCTTTCAGTCATATTTTGTGGCACTTGATGAAAAGGATCCTGGGTGGGGAAAAAATTCATCTACTGTTTTCTTTTCTTCTGCTCACTCTTCTACATATTCAGATTTCCATTTCTTCGGAGTCCGTCCTCATGGGGAAAGAGGGGAACTTTTGTCATTTGGGTGTTGAATTCGGTTACTGCTGTTTGTGGTGTCCTGTTACAGTTCTTGGCCCTGTGATCGTTTGTGTCTCTACCACTTTTCAGGGCACAATCCCTTAAACACGTTTTCACCAAATGAGTTCAATTTAACCAAAAAGGAACTGACCACAGAGTGTGTCTGACAATATGGTTGACAATCTGGGACCACAGAAATGGACGGTCCTCCCCGAAGGCCACATGACCCAGTATCTTGAGAATGGTCAAAGAAAAAGTATATCATAGCTCTGAGATCTAGGGTCCAGAAGCACCAGTTTTAAGTTCAGGTTCCACCTTGTGGGAAATATTAACACTGCAGTAACACTTCGTGGTTTTGCTCTCTGCGACTGAGGCTCAGACAGAAATTTAGTTTATACTGATGGATTTCTGTGTCCACCCCCGCCCAGGGATTTTATTTAGTATTTTCTTCTGTAAACATCACCGCCCTGTGCCTTTCTTATTAGCACGCTCATTCAACGTCAGGACACAGCTGGCTCTGAGAAATTTAGTTTCTATAGCACTATAAACAAATGTGAGATGCAACCATAGTTTTAAAAAAGGATGCTGTATAATCAGGTGATGGGATTCAGAGAGGATAAATAAAACATGGACCAGTATTCAAGAAGTATCATCTAGCCCCAGTACTAACTAGTAGCTACTTAACTAACTCTGGACAAGACACCTAATCTTTGGGGTCTCAGTTAAAACAGAATAGATGAGGATAGAGTGGCCACACAGGCACGCATGCCCATGCGCTTCTCATGCCTGTGACAGTTCTCACAGTCCTTCCTCAGATTGTGCTTGTTGTCCACGAGGAAAACGGTGCCTTTCCGGCATAAGGGAATCTGTGAAGTCGCTTCTAGTTCTAACATTTTGGTTTCATCACACTATAATCCTGTGAGACTTTCAAATCAACTTTCTCACTCACTGCTGACTTCCGTTATGCGGCAGAAAACTTCACGTTGAGGAGATGCCAAGATTCAAATGCCAATTCTGTCTAATGTAACAGGAGACCCTCCATTTTCTCAACACGCTGAAGAGAACTGTCAACCAGAGGGCGGGTCTGACCTAAGAGAGAAGCTGCACCTCAAAACTTCAGCAACCCCTGAGGGAGAGCGACATACTTCGCCATGGTGTCAGATTCACCATCACCCCAGAAATGCTCCTCTGTCCTGGGCCTTGTCCTTCCTGCTCCCAAAGTAGCCACCAGCTTCTTGGCTGTGTGCTTCCAAGTCTCTCAAACTGGGCAGACGTGACAAGTGCAGTGACTCTGGAGTTTAAAAATAGCGGCCGCCTGCATTCCACACAGGAACAAAATACGTACTTCCATAATTGAAAGGAATGCTGACCTCGGCCCAGATAGGTTGCCTTTTAAAAACCATAGGCCAACTTAAAAAAAAAAAAATTCTGGTGGCTCTTCTGCCTGGATCACAAGGTTCTGTGAGCGGAAGCAGAATGTGTGGAAACCTGACGACCGGCCGCAGTTAGCCCTCCCTCCGTGTGCAAGTGTGTGCCTCACGGAGCCTGCGCCGCCAGGAAAAGTACAGGGCGGGGCCGTGTGCTGCGGGGCCTGAGGGAAACGCTCAGTGTGAGCAGGGGGCACGGTGCTCGCTTTGCTGACATGAGCCGGAAATGGTTCAGGGGCAAAGCACGTGGGCAGCAACAGCTCAGGGGCAGGCTAGAGACCCCCTGACTCTGGTGTCCACTTGGGCACTTTGTACAGACTGGGGACAATGTCTGGAGGGCAGACTCACCATATCCTTGCTGGTCAAAGCTTTGGGGTCATTTATATTGTTTTTCAGCAAGTTGCAGGCAGACAACATCTTTTCACTTAATTCATACCTATGACAAGATAAAAAGAAAGAGAGCTCACGATTGGCTACCACAGGAAAGACATTTTTACTGCAAACTCTAGACCCCTTTAAAAGACAAGAGGCCCCGGGCGGACCTCAGCAGGTTCGTGGTGGTGCAAGGTGCCTGCCTGGAGGTCGAGCAGGCTTCCCTAGGCGCCCGAGGACATACAGAGCCACTGTCTCCGGCCAGAGCTTGGGCCTTGCCATATGGGCGCTTTCAGCCTCAACTGTTTGGCCTTTAGGACATTACGGAAAAACATCTGGGACTTTCTTACTCCTTTTATTCTAAGTTCTTAAAAATGTTTTTACTCTTAAGGGGTTGAAGAGGTCAGAATCACCACATATCCATTATGCTGACCAGTAAACCACAAGGCTGAACTCGGAAAGTGTTTAACCCCCATGAAAATCTACACTGAAAAATCAGATGACATACCGTAAATAAATGATAGCTCAACAAAGCTGTTAAAAAAAACAAAAAAACCCCACCTAGATGACAAGATCCTGAGCCATGTGAAAATACTTGGAAATATAAACTAGAAACACTTACCTTGTGTTAATGCAGTTAAACTTTCATTTGCAAAATTAAATAGAAGTTTTCTGAAATGTTCTGTTTATACTCCACACAGTGAAAAACCATCTTGAATTTTCCATCTGTCCTATTCTCTGCTTTACAAGCACTGATTCCACATTTGCTAGTAGTCTTTAAATTGTGCTACACTCTTACGTATGTGTTTCAGCCAACGAGAGTGTTTACTGGGTATTTCAGCTGCCGTTAAGGAGACTCCCAAACCCATTCTTGTGGGGCTCCCTATCGCTCAGTGAGCAACAAAACGCAGACGTGTGACCGACTACGTCATCTCTGCAGTGAATGTGAGCTCTGGCTGGGGATACAGAGCTGCTCCTTTCGCACACGGTGACCCTGTAATAACAGTACTGACCTGTGTCAAGATGAATGGCTAATAATAAATCTGAAATCTTAAAGGACATGTGCTGGCCACACAAAATTCTAATGTGCCTTCAACTATAAGGTGGGTTGTTTGAACACTGGACGCCTTAGAGGCATGGAATATTCTGTGGCTGGTGGCTCCACAAAGAAAATTAGCTAGCAAATACATTTAAAGGAAACAAAGGTGGCAGCCTGATGAGGCCCCTCTTTTTGCTCCTCTGAGAGATCTAAGAATTACCTCCCTCCGCACCTGTATTGATTAGCATCACGACACGATGGTCGTACCTCTGATAACAAAGTTTAGCTTTCCTTCGGGGACTGGAAAGACCCGACTAATAGTTACAATGGCGAAATCTCCTAATTGGCCAGTTCTCTTGCCAAAGGCACATTAAACGTGGGAAGGGTTAGGGAGGGGAGGGGAGTGTACCACACCTCTCTCTGATTTCCACCTTCTCAGGTTCACATTCTGGAACCTGCATCTCATCTTCCACCCTGGCGGACTTGAAACCTTCAATATTAACGGCATGGTGCCCTTCCACCATTCCCCGAGTGTCTTCATCCTCCTCTTCCTCCTCCTCTTCCTCAGGAGGGTACTCACTGACATCACACTCGTCATCTGACTCGGAGGAAGAGCTTTCATCCGAGCTGGAATCATCACTGGAAGTTGTTTCATACCTAGGTGGCAATTGGGAGTTCAGGAGATGCAAGGTGTGCCCCAAAAGACCCCGTGACAGAAACTCGCAGGCAGGGAAAGCGGCTGACTGACTCCAGACATCTGACCAGTGGTTTTAGACTCTGCGTTTAGAAGTTCAAAGGAAGGTCTATTTAAAAATCTGGTGGTTTTGAATAGGTTCTGACTTAAAAGGGATAACTTGACTTGCCAGTTGGTATCACTCTACCACATGGAGGAAAAAAATATATGTCTACATAGCACCTCTGGCCTAGGATACAGCAAAGGAAACTTACTTCACGAAGCCAGGTGTGCAGTGGTTCATTTTTTCTGGTCCTTTTTTTTTTTTTTCCCTTTCCTTGACATTCTTCCTATTTCGCTCCATCAACTGTCTCCATGTCATGGTAAACAGAGTAGGTAAGTAATTGATCGCTCCTCTGGCACAAGCACTCCAAAATCTCCTGGGCCACACCACCCAGCTAGACTTCAGAGATTCAGAAACTAGGCCCCATTCAGTTCAATCTCTATGTAATGCTTTGCCGTAAATCTTAACAACTAACCCCATTATTGCTTTCTTGTTGTGGCTGAGGCCGTATACGGATGAACAGATTAGCTGCCCTGAACCAACTGTAGGATGACAAACAGGCTTCACTATTTATCTGGTCCCAATGAGAAGGAATCAACAGCTAAGAGAATTCTATTTAGAAAGTAAAGAACTGAAGGCACAGCTGGATTACTGGTCAAGTGAAAGGCCCTACGGTTTTGTATGTAAGCATGGGGAGCTAAGCAAAACAAGCCATTTTGAAGGAGTGGATGACCATCACCGGCCCGTGGAGCGATGCTCTCGCCTCTTTCTGCTTGTTTCTGAGTCTGACGCAGGTAAGAACAAGTTGTCCAACACCTTGGGCCACCTGCCGCCCGCTGCTGTTGCTGAAGACTACTGTTTTCAGATCAGAGGTGGGAGGATGTGAATCACTCAGCGTCATCAGGTGTCTTTTCAAGAGTGACACATCCTTAAAGATAGCAAGAAGAGGAGAGGAGAGAAGCCCAAATGCACCTTTCTGAGGGGATCTTCCGTCACCAATATGTGGCTGCAGCCCAGACTGGGCACCTTTAAATGGGACTTGAGGAGACAGGAGGCAAAGGAGACAGACGGATCATGTACAGACTGGCTGGTATCACCATCTTTCCTTACCCTCCGTTAATGCCAACAAACTGAAGATTCTTCTTGGCTCCATTTGAATCTTTGTTCCCATCCTTCTTCTTCATGATAGACTTCAGTGTGCTTTCACTGTTTGTACATACTGTGAAAAACGGAATCAAGGTGAGCAAAATTAACACAACTTATACCCATACAAGTTAAGGGACCAAGAAATCTTTCTTCATGTTCATTTTTTTTTTCTCATTCAAGTCAGTTTAGATCTTGGCATGTGCATATGAGAAGCTTGCGCAAAATCCATCGTAAAGATGCACAGAAAGGAAATAATGTGAAGTTCTTTAAATGGGGAAAAAACCGCCATTAGTACTACCAGACATAACAAAAGGACTGACAACTAGCATTCGTATCAGGCTTCACTGTTTATAAAGTGATGTCATATCTTATTTGGGCCTCAGAAACCACTTAGGCACTAAAATGGGGATTATTATTGTTCTTTTCCTTCAGCTGGGAAAAAGTTATGCCTACCAGACTGCAAAGGAGCGAAATGCTATTTAAAATATTTCATAATTCACAAAATCAGATGAGTTTTCTTCAGGGGACGGCACACTCCTTTATGTTGAAATCTTTTTAATGATATTCTAGGCCTACCTTCCTAACATTTCTTAGGTCAATGGTCCTTGCAGGTCAACCTATGAGGCACTACGACACCAGACCGGAGCACAGGCAGCGCTGGTCCTAGAACCCTGAGGCCGAGAAGGGCTGAGCGAGGAAGGTTACCATAGAGGCCGGCGGCTATCTGGTCGTCCGTCAGGTTCACGGGGGACAGCGTGCTTTCCTGAGAGGGGAAGGCGTCCTGGCCGCCGAGGGGTCTCCCTTCCATGGTCCCCACTGCTTGCTCTTGCCGGGAGGTCTGGGTGTGGAACACAGCTCCTGCCTGAAGGCCTCCACACTTACAGGTGTATTCCAAACTACTGCCTGTCAGGAAGGAGATGGGCATAGAAGCGTGTGATGTTAAGACCAAATGAAATGAGCTAAACTTTTTTTTTTTTTTAATTTTTGTAACTCTTCATTTTCTCAACTGCTTTTCTTCCTGTGTTTGCTTTTTGCATATATGGTAGTATTATGGAAGCCATCCAAACTCAAACCCCAAGGCCTTCTTGACCCTTAAGCCTCCCTTTATCCCCACACCCGAGTCTGCCCACGCCTGCCCTTCCACCTCCCTCTTCCCTCTGGCCCAGCCATTACCGCCCGGGTCGGGCGGGCAGCACAGCATCCTGACCGTCCTCTTCCTTTAGGACGCCCCCTCACGCACACTGCCGACGAGTAAAACTCCAGGCCCTCGAATCCCATCAGCACTCTGGCTAAAACAAATCTGAGCAAAGCTAAAAAACACTCCCCTCTGCTCAGGAAATGCAGCCCACGGTGCTTAGCCGCATACTCTCTAGACCACACACAACCTGACACATCTCATTACCTCTCCACCTTTATTTCTCACCACGCCTGGGGTCCCTTGAGGGGAGGACTGCCTCCCAGTCACTGGGACGCTGAGAGTGGGCGTCTCGCATTTTCCTGACAGCACGTCTTGGCGAACGCTCCTAGACGTGGAACTCTCCTTCCTCCCCACCTTCACAAGGTCAAGCCCTCAGTCGCCCTCTCTTCCGAGCCCTCCCTGACCCAACTAAACATGACTTTTCTTTCTCTGACTCTCACAGTCCGGCTCTCAGACCCTCTTACAGGGTCTGTAAGACGAAGGACCTGGGACTGCCTAAGACTCCCTTCTAGTCTGTAAGAATTTTGAGGGCACCAAACCGTTCGAATCAACTTTCTCTCCTCACATCTACTAGAATGTTTTTGTGTACTTCAGGTACTTAATATTTGTTCACTGGCTAAAGCAGAAGAATCAGATCAATTCATTCCATATGATTACAGTATCTAGGTATATCACAGTATCTTTAATGCAGCTGGCATGGGAAGATGTTTACAATGCACGGTTAAATGAGAAAAGCAAATAATAAGATTCTATGTATGTGATCCTATTAAAAATATATATAAAAGTTATTGGGAAGCTATGGAGATTTTAACTTTTCTCTGTATTTGCCATTTTTTAGAGTGAAAATTAACTGTGTTCAAAACCACTTTAAAAAAATAAGAATATTCTTTGACTAGGAATTTGTTTCTAGGAATTTTAACCTAAGGATGTACAAAATGATACAGAAGGAAGTTCACTGTTTCCATGCGTAAAACAATGGAAAGAGGCAGATATCACAGTATGACAATAAGAAACCAGTGAAATTAGGTCTGGTGCATTTATACAAAGGAATTCTACATAGCCATTAAAAATGTTGATGTAGGTAGACATTTTTAGCACAGAAAGATAGGCATAACGTATTAGTGAGTTTTAAAAATAGGTTATTGAATCATTTGGAGAAAATAAGCCTATTTTGGCAAATAATTATACTTATATGTATATATATTAGAAAAAGTCTGGAAGGATACACAACAAACCTATATAACACTGCTTTTCTAAGGCTAATGAATTATAGCTTGCTATAATTTTTTTCTTCATTGTGTTGACTTCCTAAATTATGTATTATAAACATGAATTACTAATTCAAAAAAATTTCAATCTACCCACAGTGATGTCATATGATAAGGGGATTTGATCACAACTTCCTCTTTTCTAAAGCTCTGAAATCGCTTACATCCCCAGAAGAAAAGAAATTTTAGTACTGATTGTATTTTGAGGCAATTAGGAAAAAAAAACCCAACCATGATAGATTCTATAACGGCTCTCTTCAAACTCTCCTGTTTGTATGCACCGTCTGGGGATATTTGCCACAATGCAGATTCCCAAGCACCTGCAGCCATAAAATCATTCTGTAGCTCTGTGATGGGGGCCCAGTGGTGGGCATCTTGGGCACCCCCACTGACCTGTCCACAAGGCACTCTGATGCATGTGGCCCACTTTGGAAAGTACTGATTTAAAACAATGACCCTCTAAATAAAAAAAGGCAGACGGAGGCAAAATGTTCACAGTGAGGCATTAGGGATCACCTAAGTATTAATTCTCACATACGCAAGCTAAGAATTCCGAATGCCTGGGAGGTTCGGTGACTTCATAGGTGGACCAGAACCCACATTTCCTAACTGTGTGAGCGGTTCTTTTGTCCGTGAAACAGTAGCACAAGTGCCCTCCCTCTAGCTCTGCGGGCAAGGGGCCTCCCAGGTGACTCCACAAGTCTCCCTCCCTCCCTCAGCACACACACACAACACTGAAAGCGGCCCTCCTGATAATATTCAGTGCCCCTGAATATTGATCTGATGTGCTGATTTTGCCCCAGTGGCAAAAACAAAGCATCGGAGAGTGCCTCTGACTTATCCTTAGCAAAGTGAACCAACCATGGCATCGGCCTCCGCTCCTCCTTCTCCATCCCCACTCATCAGTACGGCCGAGCTAGCGGGGTGACCTCCCCAAAGTCTCAGCAGCTCTGAGTCCCAATGCCAGCAGGCTCTTCCTGGAGAAACACTCTCACTGGGCATGTTCCTATTCAAGAACCAGCGAGGACTTTTAAAATGCAAATATCCCAACCGCTTTTTATTTTTGAAACCAGAGACCTATACAAAAACAGACACCCATGTAACGAATCCCTGCGTGCCCATCCTGGGCTTCAAGAGCCCTCAGAGCTCTCTGGCCCCAGCTAGACTCCCCCACCCAGTCACAGCGGAGTGCTGGGAAGCAAGAACTAGAGGGTCTAGCACATCCGTCCGTAACGATTTTAGCATATATTCCTCAAAGAGCTCTTAAAAAATAATTATGGTGCTAAAAAAAAAAAACAAAACCTAAAAAAAAATTTTTTTAAAGATTATTGCATATTTGGTCAGTAGTCACATTTCTCCGATGGTCTCAGAAAAACTTGTAAGGTATCTGAATCAGAATCCTTATCACAGATTTCCACTGGTTGCTCTGGGTTTTAAGTTTTTGGATCCATAGATTTCCTTCTTTTTTTCTTTTTTAATTTTTTAAAAGATTTCATTTATTTATTTATCTGAGAGAGAACAAGTGGGCTTGAGAGAGCACAAGCAGGGGGAGTGGCAGGCAGAAGGAGAAGCACGCTTCCCACTGAGCAGGGAGCCCGACCTGGGACGAGATCCCAGGACCCTGGGATCATGACCTGAGCTGAAGGCAGACACTTAACCGACTGAGCCACCCATATGCCCCTCTTTTTTTCTTTTTGAACACAGCTTTCAGTACATATTTGTAAACTGAGGTATAATTTATGTACAGGAAAATGCACAATTGTGGAGTTCAAGGAGTTTTGGTAAATGCATACGCCTGTGTGACCACCTCCGTCATTAAGCTACAGAATGTTTCTAACAACTCAGTCAGTGCACACCGCCCCTGCCCCCCTTTGCAGACAGTCTGCGCCCCCACCCCCACCCCCACCCCAGGCCACGGTTCCTCCTCACCAGAGCTCCGCTGTGTCAACCAGGGCTTCCTAGAACTTCTCCCATGCAGGGCCGGCCCCTCTGGCAGGCATTGAGGGTCCTTCACAATGAATGGACCACTGTGTCTTACGTGTGGGAGTTCTACTGCTCTACCCTTCCCACCCCCTACGTATTCACAGGACTCACGTGACGTCATCACTCCCACCTGGGTCCTTCTTTACTAGACCATTCCACAGGCCTGGAATCTTCAGCAAACTTTACCACGTGCACTCGAAACATACTCCTCAAGGTTGCTGGCCCTGGTTCTACTTCCTCTATAGTCTTCCTCCTGTGATGCTGTCCAAAGAGGTGTCTTTCCTCCCTCCATGTCCTGCGGCACTTAAGTGTCCAGACCAACGCATGCCTGCCCTCTGTTTTCTTGGCCTCGCTGGCGTCTCCTCCATAAGAACATGAGCGCCTGGAGTCCGTCTGGGCTCTGCTCTTGGTTGGGGCCTCTTCAGGGCCCAGAGCAGCGCTGGGGAACGGACAGCCTTCCCTAAGTGCCTCTGTGATTCGATGGAAAGTCACCAGAGTTCCGTTGCGACTGACTAGCAAGGCAAGGAACATTAAATGATAAACTAGTCCTCATTTGCTGGGACCAGAGGGAACGAGTCATCTCTATTGCCAGAAAATGTTTTTCACATGGTGCCGAAACTCTGGCTGCTCTCGAATGGCCGGTAAAACAATGGTCTGAACTCGATCAGGACCCATGGTCGTTAGAGAGCACGGTCATTAGAGAGACTGAGACGTGTGCCAGCCCAAGGCCGCTGTGTTCAAGTCAAACACAGGAAACCCGCAGCTGAGAAAACCAAAATAAAGAGGACAACCAAATCCAACGGTCTTGTCCCTGGCTGCACTTTAGGACCAACAAACCTGGGGGTGGGGCTTTTAACAATGAACTCTCTGTAGGGGGCCCAAGTGTTAGTACTTTAAAAAAAGCTCTTCAAGCTTTTCTAATGTGCAGCCAGGATTGAGAACCGCTGAATTATTTAACAGATACAAAACTGACAGCTGAGGGGCGCCTGGCTGGCTCAGTTGGTAGAGCATGCAACCCTTGATCTCAGGGTGATGTTGTGAGTTCAAGGCCCATCTTGGGCCCAGAGCTTCCTTAATAAAAACAAACTTGCCTGTTGAAACAGGAGCTTAGGCCTCCCTCTAGTTTCAATCCATCAACTTGGACCATGTGAATTTTTAGGAATTACTGGAGTTTAGTTAATAGGCCTGGACCATTAAGGGTAGGAGTCCACGACTACCAGTAAATGCTACTCCAACGACGTGGATAAAGCCACAGGAGTAACCACAAGACACCTGCAGAATTCCAGCACTCTGGCCTAGCTGCTCCAAGCTCCCCCCAGGTGGCCATGGTTCCCACAGGCACCGCTGGGGCGCTCAAGAGCGGGGGAGGGGGCAGCTGTCCTTCGTGGTCTTTACTTATAATGACCATAAATGCCAATAAAGCATGAACCTCATTTCACAAGTTGAGCAGATTAGTGATAACTGAAAGAGAGTGAGTCACAGAAATCTCAGGGCTCTGGAAGATAAGAGCACCTGGAAGCATTAATTCTAAAGGACATGTAGCATTTAC
The DNA here is from genome assembly GCA_028534135.1 of Potos flavus. Classification (NCBI taxonomy): domain Eukaryota; kingdom Metazoa; phylum Chordata; class Mammalia; order Carnivora; family Procyonidae; genus Potos; species Potos flavus. Next base: position 72,325,520 of record CM052892.1, on the reverse strand, counting down.
TATACAAATAATTATGCTACCTAAGGCAGACTATAATGAAAAATAAGTCGCTTTATTAAAGTGAAAACTCTGTGTATGTTCCTGACTTCAAAATATTTAGACTGCAACATTTAGAAATGTTAAAAGCAAACTATTTTATAAGAAAAAGGCTTCAACGAAAAACAGAGCTGGAGGAGTTGGGTTTTTTTTTTTTTTTTACAAGATCTTCCTCTCCAATTTCCTCTGTGACATTTCTCCACCTAGAGTTTGTATTAGTTCTTGGTATATTGCACTGTGTTTCTATATTTTTTAGAAAATTGATTTTAAAAAATAAAATGGGTTTTAGAGAAATTGTGCTGTTCACACATCCCAACTCTTCTGCCACACCAACCCATACTTTTATTTATAATGCCAAGTGCTTTCTGAAAACACACCTATGCACACTATGGCCAGTTATTAAACATGTATTTTGTCAAAATTTCAGCTGAACATTCTGATGTGATTTTTAAAGAACATGCAGCTTCTTTGTCAAAGAAGCAAGACTGAGATTTTTGAATCATTATGGAGGCCATGCAATCATTTAGGTATTTTCCCCAAGTAAAAGTACGAATTCATAGGGATCTGAATACATGTAGTTTTTCCATAAAGAAAAGGGCTTGGGGATAAATTCATCCTTTTCAGTGCACGTATTGGTTTGGGGAATAGATATTAGAGATTAATCCTGAAGGATCATCTGCGTTTTGGTACATAGCACTTCTGGGAGAAGGTACACATCTTTGATGGGGGAGAAAGGGCAATCCCATTCTGATTCAGAACTCTGCCTAAAGGCCAATGCAAGGGGCCACCAACACAATCAATTTGAACTGGAGAGCTTCAAGGGTCAGAGCTGCAGTTTAATAATTTCTAGGGCCATTTTAATATTTTCCTGAGAACATTCCAGACAGCTGTCCTGAGTGTATCTAAAAGTGGGTACTTAGAAATGAAAATGCTAGAGTGGACGAAGAATCAGATGCTCCTTCATCACAACCCCACCCACATTTAATTACAAACCATCCCAGGACCTGACCCAGAAAAACCACACCGACAGGCTGCATTAACTAAAGTTAGGTTAAGCATGGGTGTGCTTCCAGATACAGCTAAAGACCTCATCTCCTCCCCTGATCTCAGAGGGCCTGACTGCAGCTGAACTCTGGGAGCACTTTCTATTTGTACATTATCTGGTGGCTAACACATACTGCCATAGGTGATCATTCATATTTCTGGTATACATGTCTTGGATTGGCCCAAGTGGATTGCAAGTTCTTCAAGGCATAGACCCCGTTACATCTTTGTTGCAGTACCACACTTCGCACAGAGTTCACAGCCAAGGCATAGCTATCAACTGACCTGAACAGAGAAGGGGACAGAGCAAACTATAAATATCTTTACTGAGGGGCACCTGGGTGGCTCAGTAGATTCAATGTCTGATTCTTGGTTTCAGCTCAGGTCATGATTGCAGGGTCTTGAGACAGAGCCCCGTACTGGGCTCGGCACTTAGTGTAGAGTCTGCTTGCCCCTCTCCCTCTGCTCCTGCTCTCTCTCTCTCATAAATAAATCTTTAAGAAAAATATCCTTACTAAGATATGAATGACTAGCTGCTTGGAGGAAGAATAAACAGCTTTGGCCACTGTCCAATATCAACAAGTTCACTTCAACCTTAACAAGTGAACATCCAAGAACTCACTTCCGTTCTCAAAAATTACCAATCTGTACGCTTTAGCCAGAGATGAACTGCATAGTGTAGGATTCAGAATACATGTCAAAGTAAACTTGCACCTTTTCCAGAGTGGCACAGCCATGTCACCAATACCCATTAAAAACAATAAAGCATCAGTTTAAAAGAGCAAGATTTTCACACATGTGTCCATGGACGGGTTCACAAAGGTGGTAGACAAATTTTAAACCCTTGTAAAAGATTTTCCTTTGGGTGGGGGTACTTTTCCCCAAGGTTTGTAACAAATGTCCCAGATCTGCAATTTCAATTTTTCTGAGTGACATCTATCTTTTTTGAGAATCTGATGAAAAGTCTTCAATTTCTTCATAAAACTTCCTAACACAAAACTGTTCACAAAGCAATAGTCCCCAGATTAAGAGGCCTTGCTCTAAGGAGGTTTATTCCAACAATATTTCCGTGAAACAAGGCCTGTGTGTGCCTACTAGGTAGCGGTGGTGGTGGTAGGTGGCAGCAGAAAACCCATGAATTTTAGAAAAATACTCTCTCAGCTGAATCTGATGGGTGGCCTGGTGAAGAGCTACTTTTAGAGAATAATTCTGCTTTAAGGGCTCCAAGCAAGAAATATGGAGCCCAACCTTTTCATGACACAAGAGGACATGGCAGCCCTGATGCTTCCTCTCTCAACCAATACTGCAAGTTCCTCAACCACTTCTGGGTCAGCTCTTCTGACTTCCAGGTCAGCAAGCCCTCCCCTCCATCAGGCCTTTATACACTGCAGAGTTTCAGAAGCATTTTGTCCAGATTATAAGATGCTTTTGTAGTATTTATTTTAAAAATTGTGATTAAAAAAACCTCCAAGTCCTTGGACAAGTAAATGGTATATTGTTTGAGGTAAGAGAAAACTCACTAGAAATGGTATTTCTATAATGACTTTATTTCTCTGTGCTTTGGCTCAGATCTCTGTCTACAAAATTGCTTTCACAGTTATGGGAATGAGTTCAAGTTCATACTTTTTTTTTTTTAATAAACCCAAGATAACCAAGGGTGCAACTATAGAAGTTGATTTAAAAAGCAGTTCTTCTGGGGTGCTTGGGTGACTCAGTCGTTAACGTTCGGCTCAGGTCATGATCTCAGGGTCCTGGGATCAAGCACCACATCGGGCTCCCTACTCAGCAGGAAGCCTGTTTCCCCCTCTCCCATCCCCCTGCTTGTGTTCCCTCTCTCGCTGTGTCTCTCTGTCAAATAAATAAATAAAATCTTAAAAAAAAAAAAAAAAAAGCAGTTCTTCTGAGCGTGAGAGATTAAATTTTCTATAAACTGTGGCAGGCAGTTAAATTATACTGTTACAAATAGTTTTGTTTGTATTTGCTCAAAGACAGTTATATAGTTTTGGAGTATTTGTAAGTGCAAGTCATTCATTTACGATTTTCTCTCTCTAGAGGGAAAAAGGAAAAAAAAAAGAAAAGAAAAGAAAGAAATATTAATTCACTCCTCAAACCAAAACAATCCGACTAATTTACAGGAGGAATAAACACTTTTTTTCCTAAGGTTCGTGTGAGAACAGAAACTTATTTCCTCTTAACTTCGTAATTCCATAAAAGAAAATATTAAGTACAGGAAACTTATACCACGAGGAATCAAAAAGTGCTTTATGGATATATGCACCCTGATGTTTGCTGCAGCATTACCAACAAGAGCCAAATTACGGAAGCAGCCCAAGTGTCCCTCAACCGATGAATGGATAAGGAAGGCGTGGTATATATATCCTCTGGAATATTATTTAGCCATGAAATGAATGAAATCTTGCCATCTGCGACACATGGATGGAGCTAGAGAGTATAATGCTAAGTGAAATCAGTCTGTCACGGAAACACAAATACTGTATGATTTTACTCACACGTGGAATTTAAGAAACAAAACAAATGAACAAAGAAAACAAGAGACAAAAACCAGACTCTTAAATATAGAAAACCAATGGTTACCAGAGGGGAGGTGGGGGGTGTGTGGGGGTGGGGGTGAAATACGTGAAGGAAATTAAAAATAAACTGAGCCTGAGTAATGTATAGAACCTGAAACTAATATAACACCATATGTTAACCATACTGGAATTAAAATTTAAAAAAAGGAACACTGAGAAAAAAAAAAAAGTACAGAATATCTTTGGTCATCAACAAATTTCAGCTGCATCAAAATTTTGACAAGGTCTCTTTAATCCTAGAACACTGTCTGTGACCTTTCATGTGAAAAATACATAGGATATGTAGGATTCAACTTTTGTTAAAAAAAAAAATCACATCTCTAAAATACAGAGCCACACACACACACACACACTTGGACCCACCAAACACACAAGGGGTTACCCCAAGAGAGCACGAGAGAGTCTTTCACTCTTTATTTTAAGCTTTCCGAGCTTAAAATTTGTTATAAAAATTTACAAAGCTTATAAAATTTGTTATAAGCACATATTCCAGTTATTATTTTAAGAAACTGAACAGGGGTGTTAGGCATTATGGTGCTACAAGAAAGAATGCTCTTTTGCCTGTGAAAAAGGGACATTCTTGGGGCACCCAGGGGGCTCAGTTGGTTAAAATTCTGACTTTTTTTTTTAAAGTACAGTCCACGCCCTGTGTGGAGCCCAAGACCCGCAGAGCCTGAACTCACGACCCTGAGATCAAGACCTGAACTGAGATCAAGAGTAAGAGGCTTATCTGACTGAACCACCCAGGCACCGCAAGTGTGGAGCCCACTTAAAAAAAAAATTAAAAAAGGGATGCCCTTAAATGTCCAACCTAGAAAAATTGAGAAGTCTCTGGATTGGGCACAAATGCATAATTCAATTTAGGCTTTGTTTTTAGCTTTTATACGGACTCTGAATGACTCAGAATTGAAAATTTATTCTACTTCTTTTGTGTTTTCCCATTTGTACTAATATCTTTCTCTATCTTGATAAAACTCTTAGTTGGGGAGGTGTAATAATTGAGGGAAAAAGGTGACAGCCAGAATGATGAAGATAAACATTTGGATGAAAAACAAGAGACTATTTGTGCAATTTTTGTTTGGCAATTTGTTCAGTACCTACATTTCCATTTCTGGAAGTAGTAAAAACAGTGACAGCAATGACAGCCAGCATTTACCGAGCATCTATGCTCTGGGCTGCAGACTATTACAAATGCTTTATTCACACTGACCCATTCAATGTCCACTTTGACACCAGGAAGGAACAAAGACAACTTGTCCTGGGGACACAGAAAGAACCTAAACCCAGAAGGTCTGGCTTCAGAGCCCAAACCCAGCTTTTTAAAATCAAGTACCAGGTTCCCCCGTAAGTGATCATTTATATGCTCTTTTGGTGATGTCAAACTCCCAATTCCACATCATTTCATTTGGGGGAGAAAATGTCTATGCTGTACATGCCTTTTGGTACAGAAACGTACTCTAGACTGGGCGTGAACAATACTCTATATCGTTTGGAGCCCACTGTAAGCCCCAGTGCATTTTGACACACCTTCACTCTTCATAGCTTCCGAGGGTTGAAAATCTCGACCATATCAAGCTGCTTCAGTTTTCAGTCCATACAGCAAACACTAAGTAACGAAAGTTTAATGCTCTGCCCTCGCCTGACTCCTTCTACATTAGAACGTTAGAATTCAAATGTGATGCGAATGACAGAAAACCTTTAAAATTGTTTTCTGAGAGGGAGCTGCCACCGTGACCACGTAAGCGCTATTAAAAATATTTATACCTCTAGGGCTGCCTGGGTGGCTCAGTCAGTTAAGCGTCTGCCTTCAGCTCAGGTCATGATCTCAGAGTCTCGGGATCGAGCCCCGCATCGGGCTCCCTGCTCAGCGGGGAGTCTGCTTTTCCCTCTGCCCCTCACCCCACTCATGCTCTCAACTCTCTCTCTCTCTCTCAAATAAATAAATAAAATCTTTAAAAAATATACTTATACTTCTGTTCGAATGCTGTAGGTCCCCTCCATCTTAGCTGATTAATTAGGTGTTCATTTGCAGGGTCGGATCTAAACAGGGGTGTCTGGAATGTCGGTGTGACTGGCAAGGGACCAAAAAGCACTGTAACACAGCCAGACAAAACCTTCCCCCTGTTCCTGACGCCCAGGCTGTCAGGCAGGCGACCGCAAGGGTACAGCTAAATATTTTTGGCAGGAATGTGAAACAGAAACCCCGGTTTGGGGAGGAGGGAGGAAACTGGCAGGAAAATGTTCTTACAGTGGATGCCCCACTGTACCATCTGTGCCTGGGGATATTTAAGAGTTTTATTTTCACTTCACATCTGACCTCAGATTTTTTAAAAAGAAGTGGAAACAGACATACGATTACTTAAAACTTTGCTTCAGTCCACATGTCATTTTTATCCTATTTACTCTAAAATGACCCCTCTGTACACTTAGTAGACTTGATTCTAAAAGGCAGAAACCCCACCCACTGACTGTCATTGTCATGTTCTACTATAAACTATCTTTCCACAGCACGCTGACTAAAAACTAATACAAATTCAAGTTTGGAAGTGGACACGTGGGAAGATAGAGAAAGAATCAATTTCAGTCTATTTAAACCAGGACCCTTTTGACTGTAAAGGGAAAGACTGTAAAATTTTTGTCAATGGTTTACTCATAATTCAGTCCATACTGCACATTTTCACAACCAATTAAATTCAGTGTGCTCTCATCAAATCACCTAAAGCATTTACATTCATTTTACCTGAAGCATTTGGTCAGACAGAGGGCGTGTTTTTGGTAGCTTCCCAAACCTCAACTACAGTTTAGCTTGCCAACAAAAAAAGCCCCACGGGACGCACTACTAGCGACACCACCAATGACAACAAAGGGCTATCCTGAACACCTTTCAGGATGGGTGCCCTCAGAAGCCCCACTTTACAAATGAAGTGTAAAGAAGGGCGACTTTCCCTCTCTAGGTCATGCTGGTTCGAGCGAGCGGGAGGGCCAGGAACAGAGCCCCGTCTGAGGAGGACATGATGACCGCTTAGAGACACGTGAAAGGGAAGGCATGGTAATGAGGCTCGTAGGGAAATATTGTATGTCATAAAATCTTCCAGGGTAATTTCTCAATTAGTTTCAGTTGAAAGAAAAGCAGGGGTGAGCAGGAATCCCAATGAGTAAAAGATGAGAAAGACAATACCTTAAGTACCTATCAAAATCAACCATGGGAAAGGCTCCCTTCTCTGGCTCTGGAGGCCCTTATCAGAGAGGCCTTTCTGGACCACCCCATCTCCAGTTGCCCCCACCCCGACCATCAACACTCACTCTCCCTATAACTGGAGTTCTTTTCTTCCTGGCATGAGTCACCTCCTGACATACTGTGTCCTCATCTGAAATGTAAGCACCGTGAGGACAGAAGCCTATACCTATGCTTGGAAAAGAGCAGCAACAGAATCGTTATTTGCTGAATTAACAAAGGAATTAATGCAATCTCTCTCCCTCCGTCAAAGTTTTAATTAAGAATATTTCATGCCAGTAATTTTTACTGAGCGTGTCCTGGTAACTATGGTTACGAGCACCGTGGGACCTTTGCCGGCTGTCCTGTAAAAATGAGTAAATACAAAACTAGAAGACATCGTAGCAAACCAGCAGCCCCAGAAGACAGCCACTAGGCTTAGCCAACTCAAGCCTGCTTTTCTGCTCCTAGCCACAGTCCTCAGCCAGAGGCCCGTGAAACCCTCAGACAATGGCAATCAGCAGAGTCCTTGCGGGTTTTGATTCTTGGTGTTCATTCTGCCCATGACATTCTAAAGCTTCCTACACGGTTCCAAAAAATGGTTCAAGCAGATGAAAAAATCTGCACCTCCTGGAAGTACATTGTCCTCACCCTTTCTCATCCCCAGGTCCCTCCGTACGCCGCCTACCTGTGACTTTACCCAGACTCATTTTTGGCAAGTCAGGGTTCCTCAGCTCCTCTGTACTTGCAGACTTCATGACAGAGTTGATTGAGGACAGGGTGCTAATGAGCTGCGAGTTCAGAGAGCCAATCTGTGAGTGCGGCTCCCCGAAAGCTTCTGCCAGTTCACTGTAGTTCTCAGCCAGCAGCTTCTGCTGCTCTGCCAGCAACTTTCGGACGCGCTCGATGTAGTGATCCAAGCCGCTCATCATTCCAGAAGGAGCCTGGGGCTGGGGGCCCTCCGCGGACTCTCCAACGGGCTCATCCCCAACACCTACACTCCTCCTGCTGGTTGCCAGCCCCAAAGTCAACGGGGGAGGACCACAAGCTATGGTCCTCATCTTGAGACCAACCAGGTAGTTGTCGTGAATATTGATCTGCCCCACGCCTGACTCTTTGGTCTTCACAGCCGACGGCCTGTCAAACCCAGCGTTGCCAGAGAGCACGGTTCCCACTCCAATGGACCGCGTCTTGGCAGAGGAGCTGACGTCCTTCACCCGGCCTTCTCCGATGGCCACGGTCCGCGTCTCCACGGTCTGGGTGCTGGTCTGCTTGTCCAAAGAGCTGAGGGAGGTGCTGGTGCAGGCGTCCACAAGGGCGGCCATCTCGGTGTTGGTGGACTGGTCCACCAGCTCCCAGACCATACTGGTGTGCCGGCTGGAGGTCCGCGGCACCGCCATGACAGCGGCCTCCCCCCGGCTAACAGCCTCTGTGCTCACGCCCCGAGACGTGCACTCCTTCGGGGGGCAGACGGTCACGTCAACAGAACAGTCTCCGCAGCCGATCGATCGCACCTCCTTGAGATGCAGGTTGGTCTTGAGGAGCGAGAGGTCGTTCACAGACTCCTCCGTGTTGCTGCCGGTTTCGCAGACGCTGATTTCCACACCCACGCTCTGGTCGCACGTCTCCACCGACCTCCCGGCACACTGGTCCCGCGTCTCCACCCGTTCCTTGACGATCCACCAATTCATGGGCAGCTCGGGCCCCGCGGCTCTACTCTCACAGAGGGGCTGGCAGAAGACCGCCACGCTGCGCGTCTGCACGGAGGTCCCCACGCCCGCGTCGGCGACGTCCACATGCTGGCCAGCCGTCTGGTCTCTCGTGGGCACCACCGCCTCCACCATCTTGCTGCACACAACCGGCTGGGCCGTCACGGCCTTGTCCACCTTCTTCCTCGAGCCGGCGGCCTGCAGCTCCTGCTTGAGTTTTGTCATCTCGCGGTCATGGGTGGTTTCCTTGAGTTGGACTTCCAGGCGGTAGATCTTCTCCTTCAGGGCTTCTATGGTCTGCTGCTGCAGCTCAATTTCTTTGTCGGCCTCCGTCGTCACCCCCAACATGGCCTCTGTCACGCCGACCCCACAACTTCTCATCTCCGCGACGGTCCCCACGGCGGCGTCCCGACAGGTCCCGGGGCCCGTGCGGTACACGACCACGTGGTCCATGCGCTCGTCGGCACCCACGGCCACCGAGCGCCGCTCGCGGTCCTCCTGGGGCTCCAACGAGGCCTCGCCACCGCTGTCCTGGATCTTCTGCTCCAGGGCGCGCATGTCGGCCGCGAGCTGCCGGAACTCCCGGATGCTGTGCGCGCTCTGCTCCACGCTCGCCATCTCCTCGTCGTCGTCGTCTATGTACAGCTCCCCGCCGCCCCGCCGGGCCCTGGACAGCTCCTCCAGCTGGGACGCGTTTCCAGCACTGTAGGACCGCGGCCTCACACCACCGACATTGTTCTGGGCTGGAGCTCTCTGGCTTTTCAGCTGCGAGGCCAACTGTCGCTTCTCCTCTTGCAGGACCGAGATCTTCACCTGGAGCACGGGGATGGTTCGCACCTGCTCCTCGAGCTCCTTCAGACGCTTCAGGGCGATGGCCATCTGCTCGCGGATGTGCTGCAGGTGCACGGGGCTCACGTTGGTCACTGGAGTGGAGATCCCTGAGCTCAGGGGGCTGTGGCGGATGGAGCTCCCCATGGAGGATGTGGTGGCGGCAGCTGGGACATAGCCGCCGTAGTCCCCATTGCCTTGGTATCCGTTCTGAAGTGGGTGCACAGCGGGATTGTGGTTTCCGGGACCCATGGAGGAGAGCGAGCTTGTGGAGCCCAGGCCTCCAAAACTGGCCAGCCTGGGCCTGCGGAACTCACCAGGCGCCACCTGCATGGTGACTCTCTCCTGTTCCAGTCTTCTCCGGGTCTCCATCAGGGTCTTGGTGACATGAAGATTGTGCTTTGGGAGCTGTGGTGAGGGTGGAGGCAGCTGCCGACTCTCAGGGACGGTCAGAAAAGTGGGTGAGGCCTCCAGAGGGGCGGGGGGCCTTGGGGTTGGCGTCGATGTCACTTGGCTTCTGGCGAGGAGGAAGTGGGGACACTGCTTGTTGTCATCACTGTTGACACTGTTGTTGGAGGAGGAGAGGGATTCAGTGGAAGTCCACACACCCTGCTGGCCGGGCGTGGCTCTGCTGTCTGGGCATGGCACAGGTCGCTTCTGCCTCTTCTGAATGTTCAGTTTCTTGATGGTGTTTCCTTTCTGTATGTCATCCACGTACTTGAGGAAGTCTAAGTCTAGCTGGTAACCGTAGGGGGTCTCCACAAAATAAGGATCTTTCTGTTCCTTGTCATGATCTCCATTCAGAACACCCTCTGCTTTTCCTAGGAGAGCGAGAAGAGAATATTATAATGCCAGATAATATACTGGGTGATAAAACCTAGTATTTGGGGGCGCTTGGGTGGCTCAGTCATTAAGCATCTGCCTTCGGCTCAGGTCATGATCCCGGGGTCCTGGAATCCAGCCCCGCATCGGGCTCCCTGCTCAGCAGGAAGCCTGCTTCTCCCTCTCCTACTCCCCCTGCTTGTGTTCCCTCTCTCGCTGTGACTCTGTCAAAAAAATAAATAAAATCTTTAATAAAAGAAAACAAAACCACTAGTATTTGTGTACGGTGCCGAGTGGCGGAGTAGTATGATTTAGGAGTTGACAGACTTCTTTCTGTTCTAATCCTGGATCTACAACTTAACAGCTGGGTGAGTAAGTTAATAAACCCCTTGGAACTTCAGTTTCTCCCTGAGTAAAAATGGAAATACAAGTATTTTCCTCCTAAGGTTGTTACAAGAATGTAACGAGACAGTGGTTTTTTAAAGAGCCAGGCATATATTAAGTCCCCACTCAACACTTTATTTTTGAAAAGAAGGTATTGGGAAGACTTGAACGCATCTTGAGGAGATCACTTCTTTTGTTGTCTACAGTCTGCTGAAGTTTAGAGAGCAGTCCTTAAGACTCCTATTTTCTAAAGTGAATGCTGAGGCACCCAAAGCACAAAGTCAGAAGAACGGACCAAATCAGCACAGATCCAGGAAGCCCGGGAAGGGAGTTCTCACAGCAATCACTCTTTTGCAGGCTTTGCAGCCTTTCTAAAGGGCGGCCAAGGGCACCTCTGGTGCCTGACCACCTCCAGAAGATCCCCGTTTGCCTTGAGCCCTGGCAAGAGCCCTCAGAGAGCCAGGACCCAGGGGCCGATGACTGACGCAGACCTCAACTCTAGTTTGTGTCTTTCCGTTCAAAACCACCACCACCACCAAAACCTTGCCCCAACTAGAGGAAACGTTTTCTCCTCTTTGACTTCTTTTGGACAAACCGTTCCATACACCAAGAATACCTCGTTTTGTATTTTAACATATCCAAACAGATGCAAAAGAGAATGAAAATAAAAGCAAACCTCCATTCCACACACTGGATCCCTGTGGCATTCAGTAAGTGCTACTTCTGGCTAAACCAAACATTTAGAAAAGGAAACAGAACTTTTTCAAGGCACAGACCTTGCTAGTGACCCGAGCTGTGCATTTCAAATTGAAAAGCAAGGCCGTTTTTGTTTGTTTAAATTGTAGGATTAAGTAATATGTTTTCCTCAAAATCATCAAAACAAGCTCTGCATTTTTTGAGCTATGGAAAATACCCAAAAGCAAGGAGTGAAAATGAAAGCCATTTGTACCCCTTCTCCTATCCTGGGTATAAAAACCCACCCGACTGTCGTCAAGACCTTCCAGCACTGGGGGTTGTCTGCCTGCCCTTCCCAGTCCAAACCCTGCTGGGCATTTCCACCTGATCGAGTGAACGCTCCGAGTAAATCTTTCGCCTCCAATTTGCCCTCTTTCCTCTGAAAAGTTGGAAAGAAAAGTACAAAAAGACTGCCAAGCAACAGAGTTGTGTATTCTTCGTGCCCTGATTTAAAACAATATTAAACTGTTCTCGCTGTTTGCACCCGGGCACCCGATTTCATTTCTAAAACATGGAAAGAGAATTCTACTCGAATGAGGTGCTCAGCCCCAATCACTTTCTCACCTAAGTAAGGGTGAGCTGATAATGAGCCGGCACTTGGACACTTGTGCTCAGGCTACCAGAACACGTCTCTCCTTCCCTCTTTCTTGGCTTTTTAACTCCACATGGGCAACACGCTCACTCCAAATATGCAGCCCGACCTGTTTCCAGGGCTGTCTGAAATTCCACAACCAAAGAGAAGCTGCCGGCTCGGGTGTCAAGCAGAAGCAGGCAGATCTGAGGGACAGGAGCTGGTGATTCTAAAATTGGGCTATAGCTCCTCCAGGCCACAGGGGGATCAGCCCAGGGACCAGCCTCCCCCTCCCTGTCCCCCGCAGCGCTCCTCTGGCAGCCCACCCCCCACCCCCCTCACCGGCGCCTGCTGTGCTCCCCACCCACCACACACCTACCTGGCGCCCGAACACCCCCCATGGGGGGGGCGCTGGCTGCGCTCTGCTCCCCACCGGCCGGATCGCAGCCGGCCACACACCCACCTGACGCCCAAACACCCCCATCTGCGGGGGGGGCCGGGGGGCGCGCTCGCTGTGCTCTGCTCCCCAGTGGCCTGATCGCCGCCGGCAGCTCACCCCTCCTCCTGGGCGCCCACCGCACTCTGCTCCCCGCGGGCCTGATCCCGTCGGTAGCTCACCCCCATCCCGGGCGTCCGCTGCGCTCCGCTCCCCGCCGCCCAGACCTCCCGCCGGCAGCACAGCTACCCGGCGCCTTCCTGGCCCGCCGGCCAGCTCCCTGCTCCGCGCCCGCCGCACACCCCCCTCCCCCCCGGGGCGCCCGCCCGCCGCCCCGCTCACCAGCTGGCTCACACCGCGCCCGGCCCTGCCTCGGACGCCCTCCGCCGGTCTTCACCCCATAAGGAAAGGAGGTTCAACATTCGTGCGCACTTCGCCGGGCCACGCGCGAACACCATAGGCCCAGGTCTCACCAATGAAGTCTCCCTCCGGCTCCGGGGACACCGCCCCCGGCCCACTCAGCGGCTCGGCATTCCCTGCTTTCTTAATGGAAACAGGAAACCGCGATCTTGCGAAAACGTGTGTTCAGGCCAGTCGTGGCCAGGCGTACAAATGCAGCCGGCAACTCAAACATCTGTACATAGAGGCTCTGTGTCCGCGCTACCCGTCACTTCCAAAGGAGAGTTTGTGTGCTCCTGCCCTCGGTCACCTGAGGAAGTTCCAGGCACAATAGGGCCACTGTCCCCGGCAGGTTCTCCAAGAGCCCCGCAGTCCTGGCTGGTCCAGGGGCGCTGCGGGAACTCTTCCCGGCCCTTGGCTCCTCACCAGCCACAAGCAGTTATCCCTTAACAGTATTAATCCCAACCGAGCCTTTGCCCTTACTGAGAAGTTCTTTAAAACACCCCACCTTTTTCCAGCTACAAAAGTAGTCCATGCTTATGTTAAAAAAAAAAAAAAGTCACCTCCAGGCCATTTAAAGAATTAAAAAAATCACTCAGCTCTCACCCCTTAGGAGAAATATAAATATTTTCGTGTAACTAAGATTTTCCTGTGTATTTCTTAACATTATTTTACCCATTTTCAGTAGAAAAGGTTAATTTTTGTTCTATTTCTCTTCAAAAGTCTTCTTCTTTTTTTTAAATGCACTGATTTGATGTCTGGATTTAGAACACAACAAAGCACATCATATTTTTCAGTGAAAGTTAACTGGCCCGCCCATCTTTAGTTATTTCTGAAGTTCACGAAAGCATAGGTCATGTTGAATTTTCCCCCAAACAAACTCTGGACTTCTAAATCTGGGACTCGGGAAAGGTTAGAATTTAACCATGTTAGGCTTGACGATTTCCTAATACTGCTTAAATCATACTATCCTATCCATCCATACTATCCTAAGGATAGCTAGCATTTGAATGTCATCCCCAGCACCTAAAAAAAGCAACCTGTTTCTCAAGGTGTCATTTTTACAATCAACTGTCCACTATATGTTCAACAATTAAATAAAGACACCCAGTGTCATTTTTACCTCCTTTCTGGTGTACCTTCACATACAGTAACACAAATAAGGCATTTTATAAGGCCCTGATTGATTTCCCAATTTCTCCACATGTGTAGGTCTTTTCTCTGTGCTTGATTAAGTATCTTAAGAGCAACGAATTTAATTTTTAAAATTTCCTTCACAGCTCTCCCTTTCCAATCATACACATCACTTAATAAGATGTGGGGAACTATGTAGATGTTTAAACATGTTTCCTGAAGGAATAACTGAATAATGAATTTTTAAGAACATCTTAATATTCTGTAGGCAGAAGTTGCTTGCTCTGTGTTAGTGTTAAAGACAATTCTTACATGAAGCTGTTTCAGTGGTTATCTCTAGGTTGTGGAATCATGGGTGGTTTTTATGTTGTTTCTTATATTTTATACATTTTTATAACAGTTATTTATCTTTTTAAAAATATTTATAAGATTACAAGAAGTTACCGGAAACCAAGAGAAAATGTATTGAAATAAACTCCAAGAAAGTTTGTTCAGGAGGGGGATGAATGGGGCAGCCCTGGAAAAGACAGCCAGATGTTCCTCAGTATGTATTATCCCATCTTGGAAACTAATAGGACTCCTGATTTAGTTGTGCACATATAAAGACTATATTTCCCTGGCCTCTTTTACTGTTAGTATGGCCATATGCAGAAACATCATAAAGCAACCCACCGGAACCTCCCTTAGAAGACACAGGAATAGTTCTCTGGCCTCCTTTCTTCTTTGTCACTTCCTCCATCCTGCTGCCTGGAAGGCAGATGTGATGACTGGAACACTAGCTGCTTAATTGGACTGTGAGTTCACATATAGGGATGGAAGAACAATGTGCTAGAAAAATCCTGGGTCTTTAAGAGCTCTACAGATCAGAGCTATTATATTACGCCTGGAAAGCCACCTCTATACGTCTATGTGAAAGAAAGATAAACTTCTCTGTGTGTTGCGTCTCTGTTACTTGGATCT
>CM052892.1:72287776-72310157 GCA_028534135.1 Potos flavus | reverse complement strand
GCTAAACAGGCCTCGACTTAGACTGTCTTGACACTGTGTGTAGACTGGACCAAGGTAGGCAAAGAGATTAAATTTAAAGGGACCAATTAGAATGTTATCATCCTCAAGTGTGACATGAGGACCAACCAAATAATTTATTTATACATTCAACTTATAATTAATGTTGATAAAGAAAAACAATCTTAGTAATAATATCTATCCATCCATCCATCCATCCATCCATCCATTTATCTACTGTCGCCATTTACCAGGCTCTGTTCTAAGAGCTGGGGACACAGTGTGAACAAGAGATAAGGTCCCCACTTTCATAAGGCTCACAGTCTAGTGGGCGGCAGGGTGCATGGGGATAAAATCCAAGTAAAATACAAGGCAAAAATGAAACAAAGAGGTAGAATCACTAGAATTTATACTGTTGCATCAACGTAAGGAGCCGGGCCACTAACAGCGGGTACACAGCTTCTTTGGGTGACATCATCTCTGAGCTGACCTACTTCCTACACACCAACGGTATCAGAGTCTCTCTTCCCGCTTTTCTCTCACGACCCACTTTCTACGGTCTGCAATTTGGGGTAACCAAACACCAAATGAGACAACACTAAGTAGAGACGATGTCCCAAGTCCAGAGCGAATTCCCTTGTGTTCACAGAGAAGCTGAAATCAATAAACTGATGGTAATTCTACTCTTTATTTATATATTTACCACCTACAAAACTTAGAGCTCTGTGAAAGGGGCCCAATTTATGGCCTCAAGAAAAGTTTAAAATTTCCTTGCAGTTTATCTGCATTAGCAAAGTGAAATGGAGATATGGATATCTCAAAAATAACTTTCTTTTTAAGAGAGAGAGTGCGTGTGCAAGTAGGGGAGGAACAGAGGGAGAGAGAATCTCAAGCAGGCTCTGCACCCAGTGCAGAGCCCCATGTGGGACTGGATCTCATGCCCTTGAGACCTCGACCCCAGCTGAAATCGAGAGCCGAATGCTCAACCGACTGAGCCACCCAGGTGCCCAACTTCTTTTTTTCTTTTAAGTAAGCACTTTGCCTACTGTGGGGCTTGAACTCAAGACCCTGAGATCAAGAGTTGCAGGCCCTACTGAATGAGCAAGCCAGGTTCCCCACAAAATAATTTCAGATTAACAAAAGCTATTATATGATCTTCACTTCTCAAGGTAATCAAACTTACTTTCCAAACAATATTTGGTTTTCACAGACAAAAAACATAACACAGTCCCTGGGAGATGGGAAATTAGACTAAATGGTAGTAAATTAGTCACAAGATTAATCTAGTAGTGGTGGTTCTCAACGGGGGGTGATTTTTGCCCCCCCTCCCGGGGGACATACGGCAATACCTGGACGCCTTTTTGGTCATCACCATGGGAATGCTAGTGGCATCTCATGGAGTGAGGCCAAGGTCACTGCTGAACATCCCACAGTGGGTGGGACGGCCCCACCCTCCTCCACCGAGGATTATCCGTCGGAATCTCCACTGCGCTGGGCGGAGACGGCCTGTGCCAAGGACAGGGAGCAGAGTCAAAACTCCCCGTACAGCGACTGAGAACTTGGGCCACAGAAGTCACAGTCTTCAAGGCCTCTACTTCTCAGGGGGGCCATAACATCCTGCTCCAGGGACAGGGTAAAAAAAAAAATGCCACTTTCGAGGAAGAAAACGCTAAATACTTTTCTACACGGGCTGCCCCACTGAGGCATTCTTTAGTCTGAGCAAAACCCACCGGAGGGTTCCGGACTAATACATCCTGGTGGACTTTTCAATGGACAAAACTTTGATATTACTTTATCCATGCGTGAGCATCCAATGACTTCTTCCGGTTTCGCTGCTGCGCACTCTGGGCCCAATTACTGAGTGGCAGCACCGCGAAAAATAATTACACCCAGGGGCCACAACTTCCACGCTTTTTATGTGTTTCTCTTCACCGGATGCTCCACTGAGCTGTTGAAACTGAAGGACTCTGCTAATTCCTGTAACCGTACTGTCTCCACTCCCAGGATGCACATAGGCTTTGCCCCAAAGGCTGAGTCAGTCCCCGAGAAGCACATAATTATCATGGGTTCCCATATTTAAAAGCAGCAGAACTGCAAGCATCCTGTTGTTGGAAGCAGTCGAAGAGACTCCACATCAGCTAGGGCTGAGAGGCAGGAAAGCAAACCAGAAGGATGAGAGAGAGAGAGAGAGAGAGAGAAGTTCCCATGACGTTAATTACTCAATTATAAGTATGAGAGCAACTGAGTTGGAAAACAACTTTTCTAGGCTTGGATGAGTAGGACAAAGAAAACAGTAAAGTGGAACAGATCCTTCCGCACAGGTTTAACAGGAAAGTTCTGCTGATGGCATTGTTAGCATTAAGACTTTCAGACCCAAGGACCTTCCCTGTACCAAATCTACAAGCAACCCCATTTGGTGCAGAATACACAAAAAGAAGAACAAGGTAAGCATTCCTCATTCTGCTTTAAGATGACATAGGACGTATGAGATTTCCTCCTGATCTTCATTACCCAAGAGCTACTTTCCCACCTGCCCGTCGCCCCTCCCTGTTAGCACACCCGCCCAACCAGTCACACACACGATGAGCGCCTACTAGGTGCAGAGCCTTTGCCCATAGCCACTAACCTGCACACCATCCCCACACCTTCCACTGTCACCCACCACTACCCCTTTCCATACTGGCTTCAGAATCCCACACCCCATAAAAAGCATGCTGATCTAGGGAAGGTGCAATGACCCAACTGAAAGAAGGATTTTATTCTTTTATTCAGTAAATATTTATTAAGTACCTACTGTGCGCCAAACCCGGCTAGGAGCTGCTCAGCAAATGAGACACAGAACTTGGGAAGTATAGGAGGGGACAGACAAGGGGGTGCAGAAATGAAGGGCCCGCGGCAAGGAGCGCAGTGAAAGTCAAGCACAGGGAGCGAGCTGGACAGAGCGGGGGCGGTGGGGGGTGGGAGGGTATGGAGCGCGCTGCTACAGGGCTGGATTTGAGGAGTGTGCTGGGGACCGTGCAGGGTGTGTGCTTGCAGGGGAGAAGGTAAAGAAAATGCACACACCCAACCTGCCATGTTTAGACACTGAACAGAGGGCTCTGCCCCCAGTGAGGCAGACAGGGCCACACCCCAGCCAGGCCGGGCCCCGGGAGTCAGGTTTTTGGCTCCTAAGTGCCCTGAGAAGCTATCGAAGGGCTCTAAACAAGGGAGTGAAATGATCAGATCTGCATTTTTAATAGGACTGCTCCGGCTAGATGCTGGAGTACGGACTGAGATTCCCTCCAGCACCCTCCAGTAGCTTTCCATGGATTGTGCCAAGTGCCCATGAATGTTTCTCCTGGTGTCACAAATTCTTCTGTACGGAGCAAGTTTTAAAACAACTTGGTACTAAGTGCCAGCCATAGTGTTAAAACCACCAGAACTTAGAATCTGCATTTGGGATGACCTGCGGCCTACTGGGAATGCTTGACAATCTCAGCTGCCCTGGGCTGGGCTGGGGACCAGGATCGGCCCTCGGGACTTGTCCTTGGGGGCTCTCTCCATGACCTCATTATGCTGTTAAAAAAGAAAATATTTTTCTTTAAACCAGTGGATGACTCACTGCAGAGAAAATGATAGGATTTCCTTTTCTGAAGGTCATTAAAACATGATAAATCTAATCCGGGAAGGACACGTGTGGCTCGGGTGAGGGTCTGACTTGGGGCTCTGGGATGCAGAGGACAAACGGGCTCTGTACGTGGAACCCTAGGAGGGGACCCACAGAGACTGATTACATCTGTGAAGCAGGAACATTGTCCCTGACAGCCAACAAGCATCTCTGCACAGGAGGGAAGGCCGCTGGCATGTTACTACCACCCCCCCCCGCCCCCGGACTGCTCCTGCCCCAGCCCATACTCTCCCACACCTGCCCAGGTGCTGATTTAGCTGAGGCGAAGGCTAAAGACAGAAGGTAGGGTCTGGGAGAACCCAAGCAGCACACGCTGAAATTCCAAGTCTTCCACTCACTAAGCTGGTTTCTGACAGGCTCAATTTCAGGTCAATGTGTCCCCAGAGTCACTGTCAGAGTCGGCCTGCCTGACAAGGATCTTGCTGCAGGTGACCCCCAGGGCCCGAGGTGCTGACAACATCGAGAACTCAGAGAACACGTGCTTGCCCATGAGATATTCTCAAACGTCCGTGACCCTCAGATCAGCTCTTCAAAGACAGGGTCAGGATGCCTGGGTGGCTGGGTGGGTTAAGCGCCCGACTCTTGGTTTTGGCTCAGGTCATGATCTTAGGGTTCATGACGCTTGTCCCTTCAGCGTCTTTGGGGGACAGAAGTGCAGTCGGCCGGTCACCGGGGACCACGGCCAAGACTCCACTGTTGCTCATAAATGCAAACGAGGCAGCTTGTTTGTTTTTTTTTAACCAGGCCCGATGCCCCTTCTCGATTACATATTCTTTGAGGAATGCTACATTTGTTAGAGGTATCCCTGGAAACGTGAAGGGCTTCTCAGTTATTAATGTTGCCCACTGATATGCCAGGAGCCCCATTAGAGAAAATAAAGTCTAAACACTCCTTTCTGGGGTGCTCGGGTGACTCAGTCGGGTAAGCATCTCCCTTTGGCTCAGGTCATGATCCCGGGGTCCTGGGATGGGGCCTGCTTCTCCCTCTGCTGTTCTCTCACTCTCTCTCAAATAAATAAATGAAATCTTAAAAAAATATATTAACATCCCTTTCTGTGGCATCGAAAGTCGTCGACAATTTGGCCCGAATCCAGCACCTCTCAGTTTCCTTCCCACCCTGCACCCCAACTTATGGAACAACTTTCAAGCCCAGCCATCTTCGCTCATTCTGGTCCCTTCTCGTCCGGCAGGATTAGCTTCATTGTCTTGGCTCAACCCCAACAGCCCACCCTTCGTCAAAGCTTTGCTTATCCCCAGCTGCTCTGTCCTGGGAGGAACCGGTCACCTGCTTCCCTCGGTTCTGAAACTCTGCCTACACACCCTGATGAGCAAAGCACGTGTGGGTCTTCCCCCACCACACGGTGTATTGGGCAGGGGGGTGGAGAGCGCAGGAATCAACTAGAATTTCTTCTTCTATCCCCGAGTGCTTGGGCACACAGTATGTTCCCTACACGCTGCGATGAAAAACTGTGCATCGAGGCATCTAGAGATTGGTCGGGAATGGTGGGGGGAGGCACGTAAGGACCGAGAGCCTGTACTCTGGGGCCCAATGGCCTGGGTTTGGATCCTAGTTCTGCCACTTTCCTGCTGTTGGCGAGTTAGATGCTATTTCAGCTGTGTAATTGGGAAAATAACAGACCTGCCGTACAGTGTGGTTGTGGGCTGCTTAGATCCGTGCCTGGAGCCTGTTATTATTATTTGCCGGGACCGGAGCACCCTCCGTTGTCGGGTGAGGCGTCCCGGATGACCCAGAGGGCCTCCTGCCACCCTGCTGCCTCTCCCCAGCTCCGAGAAGCCAGGGCTTGAGGTGTTGAGTGAAAGAGGTCGCTATGACGTTGGGGTCCACACTGGTCCACTCTGGGAGTGGGTGGGGGAGGTGCCGGCCGGGCCGGGCCGGGGACGTGCGTGTGCCTGTGGGGGCTCACCGGGCACAGGGAACGTGGCGAGGAGGTGCTGCCTGGGGGGAGAGGAAGGCCGGGTCCAGCATCAGCCATGCAGGAAGGAGGTAATAAGCTAAAACCAAAGCCAAAGCCGACGAACACCCCTAACCTTTAGAAATAAAGTACGGTCAAATCAAATCATCCTCTTCTCCTAATACGGAGACATGAGTCCACACTACTTTTTCCGAACAACCTCATGCTTTCAGCTCTACTGAAGTCCTAAGAGGAAAGCGCACTTGAACACACCATGCAGATGTGGGCTTTACCCCCAGGGAGCCCATCTCCGTGCAGTTGAGGCTGGCTCACCTAAATGGGGGAAGGTATACTTTTCATAAAACAAGAACAGGAGCTATAAATACTTCCAAGTTCACGGACAAGCGACAGGGCTGCAGGGGCCTGGGATGGCACAGTGCAGAGACAAGGTGCACATGCATTAAATGAGAAGGGGCGTGGGCCTCGGGAATTCCCGGAAGTTTCTTCCAGGCTATGACCCTCCGACTGTACTTCCCACGGAATGTCATGACACCACATGCTGTGTGACCGAGGGGAGAAGGCAGGGCACGGTGGCAGGTGTCAGACCAGACGAGCTCGGGCGGACAGTGCCTGTGGCCGCATCTTCTGCCCATTTCATCCCGCGGCACCTTTCCAGATGCATCACGACAACACAGCCTAACCGCCCCCCAAACGCAGCTTCCCTTTGCTGTGGCATCAGTTCTGCTCTGGGCCTCCTGGAAGAATCCAGACGCCAGGCTGCTAGTGAGCCGCTGGGAGGGGAGGACGTGGGAAGGGAATGGAATGGGCTGTGTCGTTAACAGAAGGCACTGTGCGTCAAGGAGGCACGTGCCACGGCGGGCCCTCTCCTCCAGCACTCCATGCCCACTCTCGGGCACAGCCACGCTCGACCCCAAATCAGTCTTGAAAGAGTCGCCGGCCTGCCGTCAGGACCTGCCCCTCACCCACTGAGGCAGTGCTTGCTCATGTGCATGGTCTCGTTTGGAGAGATACTACTGCAATGCAGCCTGAACTGGTCATGCATGCGCAGCAGAGAGCTAGCCGGGGGACCGAAGGCTGTTTTCCAAACTTTCTTCAAAAAATAATATGCCACTCTAAGGGTAAATAGGAAATGTGGCAGTTCTAAGGATAATTCCGTGGAAAGCAGAGGAGGAGCACAAGCTGGGACAGTGGGACAGAAAGAGCTTTTCTGGGGTGCCTGGGTGGCTCAGTGGGTTAAAGCCTCTGCCTTCGGCTCAGGTCATGATCTCAGGGTCCTGGGATCGAGCCCCGCATCGGGCTCTCTGCTCAGCAGGAGCCTGCTTCCCCCTCTCTCTCTGCCTGCCTCTCTGCCTACTTGTGACCCCTCTCTCTGTCAAATAAATAAATAAAATCTTTTTTTTTTTTAAAAAAAGGGCTTTTCTAATAAAACAGCACTTGTTTTTGGTGGGGGGGGGGAGGGGAGAGAATTGGAGTAACCGTATGAATCACAGCCCGTATTTTGTTTTATAGTGTTTATACAAGAACAAGAAGCCAGCTTTAAGGCACACAGAATAGCTCCCCATTAGAAAAACAGAGCTGGAAACAAATGACCAGAAATGGATTTAGCCACACAAAAAAGGAAATTCTGGAACTTAAATAAACCACAAATACAGAAGCACAAACCTTAGCCTGTATGTACAACCCTTCACTCCCACGACAATGACATCTTTATGTTCAAGCTGAAATGATCAGTGAACCAAAAATCAAGTACCGAGGTATCCTTTCCAGCTTGTAATAAAAGCAAACATTTTTCATAACACACAGAGCTTGAGTTCATACTTGACCAGCCCCCCTCACCCCAAAAAACTTCACGCTTTCCTCTTTTTTCCTTCTTTTGGGCTTTCTTACTTACTCACCTCCCCAGAAACAAAGTAACTGATTCTCAGCAAGCAGGAAGCCAAGTCTCAAGCATACTTCCCTCCTCATTAAAGGGACTAACACACTCGAGCAGGCAGGGAGCCCAGGAGCTGCTGCAGAGAATGTATTTATACCCATTTGGAATTTCCTGACCAACTAACAGCCTCCTGGCTGCCGGGTTTAATTCCAACACTGCAGGCGCCAGAGAGACAGCAAAATCTACCAACCAACAAAATTGCCAGCAAGGATCTTAACAGCAAGAAACAAAGAGGTGAAGGCGGATTGCTCCCATGCCCCTTCCGATTTTTGGAGCATACTCTCATTTTCTTTAGACGCCGGAAATGCTGACCTCAAAATACAGGTGCAAACCTGCTAATTCGAGGAAGAACAGAGAAAAGCAACAAATGCTTTCTGTTTTCCCCCCTAACTTCTTCCCTTCCCCAAAGGCTCCAGGGCGGAGAAAGGCTCCCTGTTATAATCCGGAGTATCACTCAGTAGCCGTCTGCTGAAAGAGATGATTCAGTCGTACGCTGAGCCCGGGTTGGGCTGGAGGCGAGTGGTTCCTCTGCTCGCTTTACTCTTCTTTAATGCGACATGTAATCTGAAGGCTAAAAACACTCCTGGGTGTAAACCACAGACCCAAGCTTTTGTTTTATTTTTTTCGTATTCTCTTAAGCATTTTTACCCAAATTCGATCATGTGACTCTCAAAGACACAGACTTAAGTTCCCCAACAAGTGCATTCTGTTTCAGGATGATAACATCCTTAAGCAACCTCTGATTTCTGTTTTAAAAATGTAAGAATGGTATGGTATGTTCCTCTAATGGTTTAAATACATCACCTAAAAAAGAAAGAAAGAAAAAAGAAAAGGAACGATACTTTAAGATATTTTCTTCCCTTGGCCTAAGAACACTGGCTAAAAGTGACTCTAGAAGAACAAGATTTACTGAACTCTGTCTACGGGCAAACAAGCAAAACCCGTTCTAAACAATAAAACAGATTAACAGATTAGGGATGGCTCGAAATCGCCTGCTTTGCAAAATCCAAAACAGGGTAGAGCTGCGAGGAGAGAGGCACAATTTTGTAAGAATTCACTGATTTTGCCTTGTTTGATTGGTTCATCTGGGTGAACCTCACTCCATTTACCTTCTAGTTCCAGCCTCCTGGCCTAGGTCTGGGGGCTGGATGATTATCTTTGGGACACACATCTTTCTGTGTGAAGCTATAAGGACTAAATGTTTTAAGATGAAGTGGGACCCATTTGGGCTGGTTTTACACCAAATAAACTGATTCTGAGAAAAATAATAAACTAAGAACAAAGCTTCAAGTGGTAGATACTCTGAAATATAGGGTCCAAATCATTCCAAGTTATTTTACCCAACACCTACCTTAAGTAGGAGATTTGAGTTAGGTCTCTTTTTGGGGGGGGCTTTAAAAAAGCTTTATTGAGATATTTACATGCCATAAAATGTACTCATTTTTAAAAAGTGACTAGTATGATGAGTTTTAGTAAATGTATACAGTTGTCATCCATCACTACAAACCAGTTTTAGGAAATGCCCATCATCCTAAAAATTCCCTAAGGTTTGTTTTATCATTTGCTTTTTTAACAGAGCAAGTTTTTTCTCTGTACTTGTGAGAAAATTCTGGTACTACTAATTCACGTGATTTTATTCCAAACTAGGTATTATTATCCAAAGACTTGTTCTTAAGAACTCAATAGAGGGGGCGCCTGGGTGGCTTAGTCGTTAAGTGTCTGCCTTTGGCTCAGGTCATGATCCCAGGGTCCTGGGATCGAGCCCCATGTTGGGCTCCCTGCTCTGTAGGAACCCTGTTTCTCCCTCTCCCACTCCCCTTGCCTATGTTCCCTCTCTCACTTTGTCTCTCTCTATCAAATAAATAAATAAAATCTTAAAAAAAAAAAAAAACTCAGTGAAGGAAAGCATCTGAATGTAGGGTTTCTTAACCCAGCAAAAGAGAATACTGCTGGGTTTTTATTTCATCAACATTGTGTTCAGGTAAGAACACAGCTTATCCTAAAAAATCCCCCCCCCAAAATACCCAAAAGAATATAGCTGAAGGTAATAATTTTGTATGTGTGCTTCCATTAGGGTGAGGTCTAGCAGAAGAAGTCATAGTATACAAATAAGTATATAGTCCTTTATGAAGGAGGACAAATGTTGGGAAGGAAGAATAATTAAAGATAGGCGCTCTTTCTGCTCTTTCTGCCTGGAACGTGCTAGTCACAAAGGCTCCCACTGTCTGGAGAAAGACACACCTGCCTGCCTTTACTCTCTCTTAATTTATGTACAAAAGAAGCATCCAAGTGAGACATGGGAGGACGGGGATATACTCAAGGCTTTTCCTCTGACAGGTGCAAAGGTGCCGGGAAGGGTGACTGGCAGTGAGAAGGGAAACAGGCTGTGGACAGAAGCCTTCTGGTCACCAGGCTGGCCTAGGGCACCAACAGTCTTCATCCCCTGGATGGTGGCTGCAGGGCTCAGGGCTGCAATCGAGCCCTTCTGAGCCCACAGTTCTGATGCTAACTGAACTGGATTACGGCACCAAGACCTCTCCCCTGGAGGGCGCCTGTCCCTCCGTCTGGAGAGAAAACTGACGTTCAGTGTAACAGTGAGTTACATTTTAGCCATTGTGAGATGCAGGTTTCCTGACACCGGCTGAACGTATCTTCCTCCCCCAGGACGGTCCTCTTCTCCCGGCCAGCGGTCGCTAACCGCCCTCCAGCCTCAGCGACCCAGCACCGACCCAGCACCGTGCAGCGAGGCTCTGAGGGTCCCAGGCTCCGCTTGCTAACATCTATCCCCACACACAGATGCGAACTCATTTTCAACTCCATAACCGCCCTGGGAGCTAACTAGGAATACTGGCATTTTACAGATGAAGCTTATGCCGTCCGCTGTGTGAATGCCACCTCGTAGGGAAAGGCCTCGTGGGAGGGCCATTCTTTCCTGCACCTTCGGAAGGGCCCAGAAAGGTGGGGGAGGGGGACGCAGAAGGGAGCTGGCATCTCCGGAGGGTGAGGGGGAGAAGGAACACACGTTTGCTTGGATTGTTCTTTCCCCTTCTGAAGTGTTTTCCCGACCTTCCCAGACAAAATCCTCCAAGTTTGCACAGACCTGCTAAAGCATCAGTTCTGCCTGAAGTTGTCCCTTATCGTTCCAGCCACCTCTTCCATCCAGGCTCTCAGAAGAGCTTCTTTTTGCCCTCTGTTCCTACTCGTGCACACATCTCAGATCCCGACAGACTTATCTTGACGAGTGCTGTGCCCCCGCCTCCCTCCTCCCCCACTGCAGGTGCCTGGGGCTCGGTCAGTCTATTTAATTCCTTCCGGAGGAGCCACACTATGCAGGTTACTCTTTCCTTTTAAAGAGATGTACAAAAATGCCAAAGATTCTGAGTCCGTGTCCTGTTTTTACAGCGGAGGCAGGTCTCTGGGCCAGAGGGGTCACCGTACGAACATCACTTTTAGCATCCGGGATGGAAGGGCCAACGCTGGGACCTCCCAGACAGGCGCCCCCTCACCCCGAGTTTTCAACCCCGCTGCACAATTAAACCGCCTGGGGCTGTTTTTAAAAATGCTGAGTTGGGGCGCCTGGGTGGCTCAGTGGGTTAAGTGTCTGCCCTCGGCTCAGGTCATGATCCCAGGGTCTCCCTGCTCAGCGAGGAGTCGGCTTCTCCTTCTGCCCTTCCCCCCTCCTCGGGCACGTCCTTTTTCTCGCTTGCTCTCAAATAAATAAAATCTAAATAAATAAATAAACAAACACCCAAAACAACAGCCTAGGATCCTCACCATCATGTCTCCTGAAGGTAAACCTAATGTGCAAAAACCCTACCTGTAAGTATTCATCTTGAAAAGACACAGGCTGAAAGCAGGATGCTCTGTTATCAATTTCACAGAAGGCCCGGGTGATGTCTGTGAAATGTTGGCCTCCCCCTAGCAGCCCCTGAAGAATCCAAATACCTCATGGTGCCACTTCACCCCTCCTGGGCTCTCGGACGGTGATGGTGTGAGAGGAAAGCTGCTGTCTACGGGAACCCCAGGGAGGGACAGCAGTGGGGGCGGGGCTCCCTTCCACATCCCCACTGGCTCCCACTCCACCCAGCCCCACCACAGCCCCAAGGGCTGACAGGACTTGAAGGGGATCACAGGACAGGTCCAGCAAGGGCTTCTAGCTCTTTCTTGTCCTGTTAGGTGTGTTCGGCGTTGGATATTGGAAGAGGACTCCTTCACACGCCCGGATTGGAAGGATCTGCTCTTTCTTTCTTTCTTTTTTTTTTAAAGATTTTATTTTATTTATTTGACAGAGACACAGTGAGAGAGGGAACACAAGCAGGGGGAGTGGTAGAGGGAGAAGCAGGCTTCCCACTGAGCAGGGATTCCGATGCGGGGCTCGATCCCAGGACCCTGGGATCATGACCTGAGCCGAAGGCAGACACCTAACGACGGAGCCACCCAGGCGCCCCAGGATCTGCTCTAAGACTTAATCTAAGGGGAGATTTTCCAAGGAGAGGCCACAACCATAAGAGGAGAGTGTGCCCAGCAGAGGTGTGAGACTCTGGCCAGGAGAGCGAGATGAGGACGAGGACGCTACAGGGGATGGGCCTGTGGAGAAACACCAGGAAGAAATCCTCCTTTACTCAACAAAGCGCCTTACATCGAACACGTTCAAGTCCTAACACCGAGTCACACTGAATTTCTACACGTCAGCCTTTCTTTATAGTCTGGGGCACCCCACGATTACTTCTTTCATCAGATTTGGACAAAGAGACTGTCTCATATTTTCACCTGAGTCCGGAAATCAGCATTTAAAAAGCCCGTGGTCACAAAATGAATTGAGGCATGAAATAAGGGGATTAAAACTCTAAATTAGATTGCCACAAAGACTATAAAATGCTGCAGATAATAAGAGTCTATTTAATATTTATTTGTAATTTATAGGTTATAATAATTATAATTTATTAATGACCATTTATCTAATAATTATTTACTTAATTAAAGAACCGTTTATTTGCTCCCATCTAAGAGGGGGCAGAGATCTGCAGAGACCTTCCCAAGAGAACCGTGGGAAAGCACGTAGGCCAGCCGGCCACACTCCTAACCTTGCAGGCCAACTTGGTTTCTCACCCATGTTCCAACCAGTCCGCCCAACCAGCCCAGGTAACACGCCTGGGGCAAAAGGAACTGATGAGAGCTCCGCCTCCTCTCTCTGGCTGGGTCACTAACAGGAAAGTAAGTGGTCATGGGAGCTAGCAAGAAATTTCCAAATGGCCTTTGACAAGAATCGTCCCTGGACAACCACGTTAAAACTGGTCCTGTCTCCCTGGAATGCAAGGCACTGAACAGACAGTATCATTTTAAGCCTACGTCAGAGCAGAGGAAGCAGATATGACCATGTCCGCTGAGTGGTGAGGTGAGAGGAGGAAGGCTGTCAGCGAGTGTGTGCCCCGGACCGAAAGCCACCTGTTCGTCCGGGAAAAATATCCAGGTGCGCAGGCTGGGAGGCAACTGCAAAGGGAGGGACAATGTAAGACAGGCCAACGGCAGGGCTCAGCTCAGTCACAGAGATTCTCCAGCAGGCACTGTGCCTGTGTCTTGCTCCGGATTCGCCGCCCAGCACTGTGCGGCCACAAAGCAGGCGTGCTGCAAATACGTGCTCATGGAACGTGGGGACCCCAGGCGGAGTACGAAGCGAGCCACAGTGGGTACACTGGGGTGCAGATGAGAGGACTCTTGCCTCCTGAGACCTCAGCGCTTACAGACCGGTGAGGCACACTCCCCTGACTCTACATGAAAATACACAGCTCTCCAGAAACTAAGAAGACATAGGGGTGACATTCCCCTGGGAGTCCCTGAGGACACTGGCTGGAACAGGTCAGGGAGGAAGCAGCTCCTGGAGGATAAGAAGGGCTCAGGAGGTACGGGAAAGCCATCTAGATCAAGAGAATAGGGCTTTGAGCAAGGCCCTAGGAAGGCAACAGGGTGGGTGGGCTGGGGAACAGCAGTGGGACGGTGCAGAAGCCCCCTGCTGGCTTCGGGACCCTCCGCCCAGAGCCAGTCTCTCGCTGCCTGGAGCCCTGGAGGGCTGGGAAGGCCCACCAAGATTTCTGCAGGCCTCAGGACTGAAGACACAGAAACAGATCATGATTTCTGTCCAAATGAGGCCAAAAGCAAAAGCCCAGGGTTAGGAGCGAACAGAGATGA
Organism: Potos flavus; assembly: GCA_028534135.1. Taxonomy (NCBI): domain Eukaryota; kingdom Metazoa; phylum Chordata; class Mammalia; order Carnivora; family Procyonidae; genus Potos; species Potos flavus. The sequence continues at coordinate 72,296,441 of CM052892.1, read as the reverse complement.
AAGTTAGTGAGAGCCAACCATGTTTGGAGAGACCAAAAAAATAACAAAAGTATCGAAAGTTCAGCGCTCCTTCATCTTACCCGCCATCCTTAACGAAACAAAGTCACAAAGAAGTGACAATAAGGCAAAGAAAGACCCACCTTCACAGGACCTCAGGGCTGGCCCATGTCACAAAGAAGAGAAAACAGCTGCCCTCTGCCAAATACGTTTCCGTGCAGTCATTTAAAAGTGAGCTCCTGAATGAATGATCTCAGGGCGCTGAAGTGTTTTCCCTTAGTTTTGCAGCCTTCCTTCTGGTCATTCCAAAAGGACCCCCTGATTTAAATTCACCACTATTTGCAAAGTTTGCCTTTTCGTCATCAAAGTGGCCAGAGGACAGAAAATCAAAGAATAAGATCCCCAGAGGGAAAGCCCCCAGCTTTCGGCCTCTGCTTTACCTTTCTGGAAGATTTTCTGTCTGGGGATTCTTCATTTAAAAGCAGTATCCTGGCTGGGGTGCTGTAAGTTCCAGAGGCTAGTTTCTAGTGCCTCAATAATGTCTGAGCAGCCCGGCTCAGAGCATCCACAGTTCCTGGGTGCCCGGGTGACGCCTGAGAATGTCCAGGGCCATGCCCAGGAGCTGGTGGGATTCCTTACCGCCCAGAAGCTTACGATGTGACCGCTTCCCTCTCACACTGCCAGGCAGCTGTGCCCGGGGCAGAGGTAGAAGCCGCGTAAAGCGTGGCCCTAATGGAAAAACTTGGTGGCACAGGGCTTTGGTGTTTTGCAATTTTTTTCCTGTAAGCTACATTGTTGGAATGGTTTGACATGCCAACCCTTCCCTCCACCCCTACTGGCCTACGGACTGCCAGGTCTCCGCCCTAGGGCGCTGGAATAGTCGGTGTGTCACTGGGCTGACTCACCCCAGCTCAGGGGTGGAGTCCCGGCTGGGGTACGGGGCGCAGAGAGCCGGCTGGTCCTACTACCTGCTTGGGCAGCTCTCGGGAAGACAGATGAGTCTTTGTTCTCCCAGCTGGAGCTGGAGGGGAACACGCCACATGTGCTGCCTCAAAAGAAGAAAACAAAACCCACGTTTCCCTGGTGGGTCCCTGATTTGATTAATGCACCCCCGTCAGTCAATCGGGAAAGCTGGGGGAAAGGAAATAAATCAGCCACACATGGTGGGGAGGACACTGGCAGCAGAGGAAGGAGGAACATTTGTGGTTTATCATTAGAAGAAAGGAAGGGGAGATGCACCTAACTATGAGGGTGCAGACACCACATGGCTGGGCTCAGGAATCTTTAGAAATATCATCTCTCTCTCTTTTGTAGTTGGAGTCTGGGGAGATAGCCTACTCTTTTTCTTCCAGGAGACTCCGAAAGGGGCCTGTTGTGGCTGCTTGTACACCAACATTTAAAAAGCCAAAAAAAGAAAATAAATAATAATAATAATAATAAAATAAAAAGCCTTCGCCAGGGGTGCCTGGGTGGCTCAGTCGGTTAAGCATCTGCCTTCGGCTCAGGTCATGATCTCAGGGTCCTGGGATCGAGCCCCATGTCAGGCTCCCTGCTCAGCAAGGAGTCTGCTTCTCCCTCTCCCGCTCTCTCTCTCTCTCTGTGCACTCTCTCAAATAAATAAAAATCTTTAAAAAAATAAAAATAAAAAGCCTTCGCCTGGTGGACAGTTGGTGCGAGAGAAAAGGGCACTGAGAAAAGTGGGCAGGAATGGGAAAATCTGACAGCGCAGGCTGAATCAATGTTTTCACAGAATTACTTGCAAAGCTGATGGGATTTATTGACTAAACCAAACGTTGTGAGAGGAGATTCAGGAAATCATGTGGCTGTCTTCTTGATTCTACTCAACGGAGATCATGCCCAGAGTACGAAAGATCCCGCAGACAGAAAACTTTTTCCCTTAAATAAGATCGTGAGAAAGGACCTGAAATAAACTCAGCACCTGTGACTGTTTCAGAGCACATTGCTTCCATAAACCATCATTCTAAGCACCACCTCCTTTAAAGAAAGGCTCATCGGGTGAAACTGTACCAACCCAGCTGGGAGGAAAGTCATGGGCCACTCAAATCTGGTCTGTCACACACGAGACTGAGAGAGGTCCACAGACCGAATTTTGGGGATGAGAACGCATCCCATCAATCCGACAAGAATCTGCCCATCGGCCCTGTTTTCCTTCATGTTCACAGTTCTGATTTTCTATCTGTTGGTTGGAAAGGCCTCCTGAATATTATAGAATATTATTTAATCATGTTCCAAGTGCTGCTAAGATTAGAAATCTGGTCACAATTTTTAAAAAGTCCTCAAAATAGTCACATACGTATTTTTAAGTTGTGAGATCACTTGTCCATACAGAACTACCAGCTGAGATCACTATGAGATACAAATGGGCTGCATATTTAAAACACTTCTCATCTTCCGGATTCACGAGGAATTGCAGCCCAAAGCAGAACCAGGCTTAGCCTCTAAAACATGAGCACACTTTTCCTAAAGCATATGGAAATGAGTGAATCGGTTCCAGCTCATTCCAAAAATACCCAGCAGAGAAGCCAAGAAAGGAAGAACAGAACCATCAAAAAAAAATTTTTTTTTTTTAAGCTTAGAATTTCTACAAGTGTTTGAATGAATCCTATCAAACCTGATTTCCTGGCTGAGTCTTCTACAAGGTTTTCATTGAGAAATCTCCTCCATGCAATTTCTAGATACGCTGCCAGAAGAGAGCAAGAATTACGACCTCTGTGAATTGGAGAATAACGCTGATATTTTCTGTGCCAGATCAAATCAAGCAGCCCCTTAGAGAGAAGGACCCCAAAGCAGAAACCGTGAGCTTCAGTCTTTCATTTCCCAAGCCCACACAATCCTTTCTAAGAAACTGCACAAAAGGAGATGAACTGGAATTATCTGGGACACAGGAAGAAGGCAAACCCTTGGAAAGGAAGCTAATGAGCTACATTTTGGATGGGCTCAGCTGGCCCACCCAAGTCCTTCGAGCAAGAGGGGAAGTGCCTAATCAGAAACAAACGCCAATACTCACGACGGGAAGTCTGTGGGTGAGCAGGGCACAGGACATTCGAATCTTGTAGGAAGGGCTGTTGTAAGTCTGTGCCTCACTCTGCAGCTTCAACAGCTCAAGGCTTTAACATCGGAGCACATCTCCCTGCTAGGTTTTTATTTTGTGTTTTTTCTCTCCTGTAGGCACCCACACAGCATCTGGGAAGAGGTCTCCAAATGAAGAGTGTATCTTTGCCCAACACCTGAGATGGGCAAGAGCCTGGATTCTACGCTTCCTACACCCTCGTAGGCTGGGACTCGCTGCTAGCTAAGGCATCTTTCCTCGGCTCAACTGCAGAGTTTAATCTCCTGTCTGAAATCTGAATGATGCTTAACCCATTAGGACTCCCTCCATCTGGAGCAGCAAAGCTTCTTCACCAGGCGAAGCTGTCTACTGGTTAAAACGGAAGCCTCAAGAGTGTGGAAACAAAGCAAGCCCTGACGAGGGAGGGACTCTCCAGGATGTCCCTGGGGGCTGGATGAATTCTGGGGTTCTGATTTAACCAGACAGGCAAGTCTCTGAAATCTAGGATCTCCGATTTGTAGGTGGTCTCCGCGTTGTGAAACTCAAATGTAACTGATGCTTAAAAAAATATCTTCCGAAACACCATCACTGTAAGAAAATATATGATTTCATTTGTACACCTCAGTGGGAAATGAGCCTTTCATCAACGAAAAACTAATAGTTTCATTTAAAGTTGAAAGGCAAAAATCTAATAGAAATCCAATTATTAAGCACACCAGGTAACAGGATGAAACTGAGGTACTCAATACTAATATGTTTGTTAATTTGCTCTATGAGATAATTCGCACTGAGAAGAAACTAACTTACCAACCTCACCTCTATCACAGAGGACATTTGACTCACAACTGTTCTCCTTTTCGGTTTCATGGGGTTTCCTAAAATACATACTTTCCCCTTGACCTACTTAATGAGGACTTCACAGATACCCCTCTTCTGATTTTTAAGGTCAACACAGTGTGCTGAACAAAGGGAAAAAGGCCCTCTGCGTTTGACGTCCGGCTTAGCCATTAGCTAACTGTGTGGGCTGGGCAGCTTGGGTTTTTCTCGTCTGAGAGTAGAGACAGGTGGAATCCTAAAGACCCCCATTACCCCCTTACCTGTGTTTTGATGTCAGACAACTGTGTTGTACCCTTAGCTCTCCTGATCCACCACCAAACACAGCGCTTACAGGGGAAGGCAAAGCACAGACAGAAACACACATTTCATCCTTGGGCAGACGTTTCCAGGACACCCTGGAGGGTCATGGCCGGTACCCACACATTCAAGCAGCCCCGGCGTCTCCTGAGCTCACCTTCTGCCTCTGGAGGAAGGCTGATGGAGACCACAGCTCTAAGGCTCCCCAGCAGAGACACGCACCACCTCCGCCAGGCTGAGACTTTTCCCTGCAGATGGTCTCAGAAAACCCCGGGCGGTTCCCGCCAGACTAGTCGGGGCAAACTGGTCCCGCGCTTGACAAACAGCACGCAATTCCTGCTGTCGAGTTCACGGCAGTGGGCTCAGGGTTCTGTTTGAGAAACGCTGCTGCCTGGAAAAAATATTTACACAACCGAGTGGGTTGTGCTGGGCGGCAGAGTCCTACCTGCCTGGCCGGGAGTCTGTGGGCTCTGGCGGACCGGGTCTTATCAGCGGCCTTTGCACCTCATTTAAGATCAGCATGGAGACAAAACCTGGAGCCAAAGGACTGATCAGAGTCACAACAAGACTTGCTGAAATTTATAGAGGAATTTAAAATGACAAACCAAGTTTTTAATGCAGCTCGATAAGTGCCCTAAGTTACTCAATATATAATTATCTGGAAAAAAAACTACATATATATATTTATGCTTTGAAAAAGAAATAGCAAAAGGGAAAAAACCATAATAAACCACCAAAGGCAAATATTAGCAAAAATAAGGCTGGCGATGGGAGGCAAAAAGTGGTACTCTCTAATGCTCATCTATTTACTTCATTTAACTGTGACACAGGACAGTAATATAATTCTTGCCTCAAAGTCACAACGTCTGACAGGGCCTGGCACGGCGGCTCATGAATAGGCCTTTTTCAGACCAGGACCTGAGGAGGGAGCTGGCAGGACAAGGCAGGCGGTGATTTCCCCCGACGTCTGACCAGCGTTTTACATCTTAAAAAGTGTTTTTAGGGCTCTTGTTTTATTTGCCCCTCCCAACACTCCTGCGAAGAAGGCTGGGCAGGTGGATCATCTTCATCGGACAAATAAGCCACTTGTTATTTAGCTTCTAAAGAGAGTCGAAGCTCTAATTAAAGTTTCACACCATGAATTAGTGTTTACAGAGGTAAACGGGGCATCCAGTTGACGACGTGATTCAGAGACCTGAGGAAAAGCAGACCGTCCCCATCCCCAGAAGCGCAAGAATACAGCCGGTTTCCTCACCGACGACCCCCCGCCCCCGCCATGTACTTCCCAGGTGTGCACAGGAACAGGAAATCGTCCCGAGCAATCTCTCGTGCGTGTAGCTCATCACATTAACGAATGACAGTAGGGTGCTCTTCGTAAGACCACCGTCAAGTGTCTGCAGTGAATGATGGCAACCCTGGACCGGTCCACAGAAGTAGGACGGAGTTGTTGTGGAAAAGAGGCGACAGACACAAAGACGTGGTTGATCCTGATGGGGTGGATGGCGAGCAGGGAGACGACGCTGGGAGCGGTGCCCAGGTGAGGGTGCCACGTATAGCCACTAAGAAGCGAGGACACCCAGCGAAATTTGAATTTCAAATACACAGTGAATACTTTTTTTTTTTTTGCACTAAGTCAGTCCTCTATTTTATCAGGAAGCTCTGTCCACCGAAACCCTCAGCCTCTACCAGAATGGAAGGTCCTTGGAGGCAGGAGTTTGGGCCTGTTTGTTCTCTGTTGAATCCCCAGTGCCAGAACAGTGTCTGGCACATTGGAAGCGCCCCAGGACCCCTGCCATGTACTAGTAAAGCGCATTTCTTCAGCTAGGTGCTATGCACACAGGTGCCTGTCACATCACCTTTATGCATTTTGTCCGTCTGAAACTTCCGGCAATACATTTTACAAATTACAGCATTAACTACCTGCTCTTTATTTTCTTCTTCTTCTTTTTTTTTTTTAAGATTTTATTTATTTATTTGACAGAGAGATAGAGAGAGCGAGCACAAGTAGGCAGAGTGGCAGACAGAGGGAGAGGGAGAGGCAGGCTCTCTGCTGAGCAGGGAGCACAATGTAGGACCCAATCCCAGGACCCCGGGATCACAACCTGAGCTGAAGGCAGATGCCCAACTGACTGAGCCATCCAGGCGCCCCAAACTGCTCTTACTTTAAAATTGGTACCTTTTGTTCAAGCTAACTGAAGGACTCAGTGGGGAAGTCAGAGGACAAAAGGACTCTGAATGGTCCCTTACTCAGTTTCAACTCTCAACAGGGACATGAATGTGGGATGTCAGTCCTCAGACGTGTTGGCAGCCAAGGGCACTGTCTGGCCAACTGGTACTTTTCTCAGCTGACTTCTTTTGCTTCTGCTTTGTCCCTAAGACTATGAGAAGTGTTTCTGGTGCCAATGCCCTGACTCCACCTCCATATGGGATTTTTCCTCATGTTCTACGGGAGCCCAAAGCACTGATTTTTCAGGGAAAGGACTGAGGGACACTCGTTTTGAGCACAACGCACCTAGGGGAAGTATGGTTTTTTAAAAAAAAAGCATATTTAATATTATACTTTATTTCTGGAAAATGAAAAAAAATATCAATTTACTCCATATTTAAAACTTTACTGAACTACCCAAATTATTTTTTTTTTTTTCATGGGAAGGATCAGTAACCAGCCCTCATTCGCTGCCTTTATAAAGCCCTTTTTATCCCATCTTAATCTGCAGCTTGTAAATGTTCTTATGTTAATTTCATTTTGAAACAGTATATTTATAACCAGCATATACTTCTTCACTGTTTGAGTATGGCTTTTTTTTTTTTTTTTAAACAGCGGGCAGATATTGCTTTTGTAATACAGAGCAGGAAAAGAAAAGGGAAAATCATGATTTTTATAAGCATCATCTCGACTGTGTGAAATATACAAAATTGAAAGACAACATGGAAAATAAGCAGAACATGTATTTCTGGGTTGCGGTATTAGCGGTAATTCTGCTTTAGTTTTTAAGAAAATACTAAACTTTTATATTTTAAAATTTTCTAAAATGAGCATGATATATATGTAAATATACACATGCATATATATGTATATATAAGTGTGTGTGTGTGTGTGTGTATAACTAAAGTAATTGTGTCTGGCTGAGCCTCTAATCAGATTGCTTGCGGAGGTCATGGCGACTAGAATAAACACTACTGTCCCTTGCCTGGTCCCGACACCTGTCTGCAGTAACCATTCATCCCCAGACGCCCCAGAAGTCACTAATCAGAGAGCTTCCCTTTGTTTTCAAACTCAGTGCCCAGACCTGTTAGGCAGGGGGAAAGGTTATAGCTGGGTCATCAGACTTTAGGAACAAAAGGACAAGGGACACTCTAGGACGAGTCAAGTTGAAAAGGAACGGAGGGGAAATGAGGTAGGTATCTAAACCCATGGAGATAAGAATGTGCCAGAGATGCCAGAGGGTCAAGATCTGGAAGGACCAACGACCCCAGACCCCTCCCCTTCCTCTGAACTTGTGAACGCAGGTGAGGACAGGAGTGGGATCAGAGAGCAGAGCATCAGGGGGGACTGAAACTCACCCGCAACACTCAAGAAATTTCACAAGGCTTCAGTTTCCTCCCGTATCAACCATTTTACCGGAGAAACAAGGAATAAGCCTGACTCCTCTTACTTAGGTGAGTGCCTGAGTCTCTCTGCCCTCACAGAGGGATGGAGGTGGGGCGGTGGTGATCACAGTGTAATCTCACAGGATTCCGGGGAGGATTAAGTATGATGATGTAGGCAAAGCTTCCGGGCCACCGAGGTACACAGTAAGTGCTCACGACATGTTAGCTTTTGTCATTTGTATTGTCCTAGTGACAGCAGTGCTGAGCAGAATCTATAAAAGGCCCGGGAAGCTGGGCAGTAGAAAGGGCAAGCAAAAGAATAAAGAGAGAGAGACCAGCTGTCCGGGAATCAACCACCGAGTCTGGACGGGTTTGGTCTGGGGCGAGCTACCGTTCTTGCAGAGGGGATGCTTGCTGCTGGGGTGGCTGGGACAGAAAGTCACCTGCGGGCCGGGTACGCCCGCTCTGGAGGGCTCCTCCTGCTCCCGGCTTTACCGGAGCTCTCCGGCTTACAGGGCGCTTCTAAGTCCACTTCCGGCCCTCACATGGGTCCCAGCCGTGCAGGCTGAGGTATTTACGGACCTTGTGCACATGGACAAATGGTCCTGCCCCGTAGTTCATGGTCAGTGCTGGAGATGGGACTCTAATTCAGGGCTCCTGATGTAAACTCACATTCTTCCCATTAGCCAGAGCTCAGGGCGGCAGAGAGGGACTGGGTTCAAGCAGCACACAAGCACGCCCCACACACAGTCCCTGCTCTCGCACCTTCTGCTCTTTGGCAGATCGGTCAAGAGTGGAATGAACATCTGGCACGCCGTCTGGGACGGGCGGTCGTCTCCTGTCTCAGGCCGTCTCTTGGGAGGCTTCCCTCCG
>CM052892.1:72251829-72287276 GCA_028534135.1 Potos flavus | reverse complement strand
ATTTCAAATGGTCAGAGGCCACAGACGTGTCCTCCGAGGGCCAATTCAAATGCCATCAATCACTCAACACGTCTGCCGAGCTCAGCTGGGAAATGCAACAGGCCTGGGGAAGGCGACTCTGCAGCTGGACTCTAATCCCTTCCTCCTCACCCCGAGGTCCTGCCTCCTCCTCGCCCCAGCCCTCTGTTCCTTCTTCTAAGAGCCTCTAATGGCCATGTCTCAACTCCACCACGCTCAGAAAAGTGACAGAGGAACCTGCCAGAGAAGAGGCTTCACCCCTAACCCAGGAGAAAAAGGTTGGGCTCGAGCCAGAAACACAGGCTGAAACCATGTCCGCAGAAGGCCGGCTCCTGGGGCGTGCAGTCTCACAGCGGCGCAGAGCCAAACGCCGGCCTTCCCAGGAGTGGGGGACTTGGGGCTTCACTGTACAATTAGCCCTCTGGGTGTTAATACCTAGAGGGCAGGGGCTGAGGCAGCAAGGAGCAAAAAGGCAAGATCCCAGAGGTCCCCTCTCAGAAAGACCGGGAACAGGGAGATCTAGATACGGGGGGGGAAAGAAAGGTCTGTAAGTGTATGTGCATCGTACTAAAGCAAAATTAATTTACCAACATTTGTGTGAAACTACAGGAAGGGGGTAGGGAGAAGCCGCAACAAAAGTGTCTAGCCATCAAAGGAAGGTAAACATTCATTAACGGCAAAGTATCTACTATTTCTAATTGAACATGTCTAGCATCTCAAGGACATCATTTTAATTTGTTCTACACTGTTTTAAAAATATATATATAGGGGCGCCTGGGTGGCTCAGTCAGTTGGGGTCTGCCTTCGGCTCAGGTCATGATCCCGGGTCCTGGGATTGAGCCCTGCTTCGGGCTCCCTGCTTAGCGGGGAGCCTGCTTCTCCCTCTCCCTCTGCCTGCAGCTCCCCCTGCTTGTGCACACTCTCTCTCTCTGTCAAATGAATGAATGAATGAATGAATAAAATAGAGAGAGCACAGGCAGGGGAGGGGCAGAGGGAGAAACAGACCCTTAAGCAGGCTCCACACCCAGCGCGGAGCCCAACTCAGGGCTCGATCTCACAACCCTGAGATCACAACCAGAGCCAACATCAAGACTTGGAGGCTTAACCTACTGAGCCACCCAGGCACCCTCGAAATATATTTTTTAAATATATTTTAATAATTAAAATATATTAAAATTTAATAATTTTTTAAACAGTGATGTGCTGATAGGCAGTTCCGAGCGTTTGTTAAAGCTTCTACATCCCTTGCTATTCCAAGTGCAGCCCCCATCCCCCGAACAAAGAGCGGCGGCATCTGCCCGGCTTGTTAAAAAAGCAGAACCGTGGGCCCCACGACAGACCCGCTGCACAGAACCTGCAGCCTGACAGGACGCACAGGTGGTTTGCACACACAGTGGAGTGTGACACGCTCGGGTGAGCCCTATTTTCCCTATCAGGCTTGGCGTTTCTGGATGGGCTTCCCTTCTATCCTGAGAGAGCCAGAGCAGTGGTTCATGACCGTGGCGGGTAAGTGGAGTTACTGTCCAGGCCCCACCACACACCAGTGAGACTACTCTGAGGTGAGGGGGCACCCTGGCATAAAAAAAAACCTCCCCCAGGAGATGCCACTGAGCTATGTTGGGAGTCACTGGTTCACAAAACGGGATCCCTGGACCAGCATCACCATCACCAGCGAACTTGCTAAAAATGCGCATTTCTCTCCTTCCTTCCCTCCCTCTACTTCCCATCTCTCTCTCTGTCACGTGCACACGTGCACACACACACACACTCACACGGTGACCGTGCTTACAGAAAGGGGGCTCACGACAACCTCAGGAAAGTCTCCGAAGGCCGGTGTCCTGCTTTCTCTCTTGTGCAATATATTCGGTACCTGAAATAAAAATCTTTATAAGGATGGCCCAAAATTCATTTAAAAATTGAGGATGAAGCCAGGAAGATACATTCGTAGACGCAGACGGGGTCATCGGGTCGAAGCATAGGGCAGTGAGGAGACCGTGGCTTGGAGCGGTTGGTCAAGCCTGCCGTCCCATGCTGCTTTGCAGGGCGCACCCAGTGGCCATGGGGCTCCCCCGCATCTGAGGGTACGGCACCCTGAGACTCTGCCTGGAGATTCTGGTTCCCCGATCCCGGCACGGGGTGTGAAATGCGCTGTCCCAGGAGAAGTTTGGAGAACACAGTGCTTTATAGGACTCTTATTCCTCACACGTCCCTGTCTCTCAAAGTGTGGCCCGGGACCAGTACTGTCACCTGGGGATTTACCAGAAATGCATGTTTTTGGGCTCCGGCCCGGGCCGCCGAATCTGAAACTTCAAATGGGTTGAACCACCAGTGGTTGGTGTGTTAGCAAGTCCCGTAGCCGATTCCAAAACCATGGCACGGGGGCCATTTCCAGAACTCTTCATCTTTTAAGCGGAAACTACCGGCTGTGATCCAAACACCTAGTTTTTGGTGAGAAGCACGGAGAAATGCTGGCCTCACCGCAGGCGGGGGGCCGTGTCTTGTGTCTTTCTTCTGGAAGGGATGGTCTTCTTCCCAAGGACAGGATGAAGGCACATGCCAAAGACGGTCTTCCGCTGTGATCGGGAATGACCCACACGGGGAGGAGCAGAGCGGAGCTGAGCCAAAACAAAACCACTGCGCCAGTGTGCTGGGATTTCTAAAAAATACCATGAAATTTGACTTGTGTTGGAAAGACCATCTGACAGCAACAGGAAACACAGAAAACACTCAAGTGTCTGCTGTGATAAGGTCTCTGGATGATACTCCTCACGGCTGTCCTTTCAGTTTCCCAACGGTTGTTTAGTCCAGAAACGTATTCACCGCAAAGGTATGAAAACTGGTGCATCGGCCCCTTTTGTCCAAAGGCACGAGGACTACTTGACAACGCGAGGGATGCAAGGCCAAGAACATTTACGACACAACGACAGGTTTCAGAGGGTTTCTGAAACTCCCCAAATCAAATGCAAAGCTTTGTGGTTTTTAGCAAACACACGCTGTTCAAGGGAGAGCTTTTACCACCTGCGGTCAATATCCAGAAGAGGCCAGGACCCAAGGAAAGTCAAGAACCTCTGAATTTCAGGGCGCTTGGGTGGCTCAGTCGGTTAAGTCCCTGCCTTCGGCTCAGGTCACGATCCCGGGGTTCTGGGATCAAGTCCCGCGTCAGGCTCCTGGCTCAGCGGGGAGCCTGCTTCTCCCCCTGCTGCTCCCCCTGCTTGTGCCCCCTCTCTCTGACGAATAAATAAAATCTTTAAAAAGGAAAAAAAAAAAGAAACTCTAAATTTCATCTTCTTCTACTGGACACAAATCTGGACCTACGGCCTACCAATGAAATGTTCTAAGATATGAAAGAAAACCCATTCCCTTACCCGGAAACCTCTTTTCCTCTGGCCGTAAAAAGCTGCTCGTGAGGCCGGGGGCTCACTCACGACAGCGGAGATTGGGAGGAGCGAAGTCGCAGCCCAAGACCAGGAGCCTGGAAACCATGTTTTCATTTCCACACGGCCTCAAACGACCTCCAGGACTCTGGCAAAGTTATTTACATGCTCTGGGCCCCCAGTTCTCCACGGTGAGGCGAGGACAGCCCTGTAGTAACAACCCAGGGTGGACAGACATCCTGTGATTCTGTAATCGGGCTTGTGTCAGTCCTAGGCTCCCCTGGGCCAATGTTGCCAAACCCAGTCAGACCCCATGGGAGGTGTGCGCGGGTCAGCAGGACACAGGTCTTGCCTCCCAGGCTCCCTCCTCCCCCCACATCTGGAAGCTCCTCCTGGCCCAGTGATGACCACAGAAATGACCACCAGGCAACAGGAGGTGCTGTAAGAGGAGGGTTCTGGATTCTTCTCCAACTCAGCGCTCAGAGGGGCCGCTTTCGTCCTACCGCTTCCAAACGAAGGTTATCTTTTCTCTTTTGGGGCAATAGAGGCACATTTTCAACAATAAAGAAAAGTCTAAGAAAGAAAGTGAAAAAGCAGCCATAATGCTACAAATGGTCATCATCATTCTGGTGGGTAGCCTCCTCATTCTTTCCGGTGCGTATATACGTGTCTACATATTCATTGCCAAATACGTTACTTTATTTTTCTTTAGTCTCTTGTATTTATTGCCGCACAGCATTTTTTATTAACATGTTACAATCTTTTAATCCCTTCACCTACTGACGTTTCTGGGACGGGACAATTATGAATAAAGCTGCTAGGAATATTCTCCCACACATCTTTTTGGGAACATGTGTTTATACACTCAGGAGCAGAACTGCTGGATCACGGAGAATGTATGGTTAACTTTCTAAGAAACACCACAACACATTTTTTAAATGTTAAATGTAATGTTAAAATGTAAAATTTTAAAAATTTAACACTTTTTAAAAAAGATTTTATTTATTTATCTGAGAGAGAGCATGAGCAGGGAGAGAGGCAGAGGGAGAAGGAGAGGGAGAAGCATTTTCCCTGCTGAGCAGGGACCCAGACACGGGGCTCAATCTCAGGGTCCCAGGATCATGACCTGAGGAGAGGAAGGCACATAACAGCTTTTTTCCTATGATGGAAGCAGGAGGAAATGGAACATTCCTCTTTGAATTCCCCCTGATTTCCTATTTATTTTCTTGCACTTCTGCCCCCCTCTCCTTTCCTTCTGGGGCTTAACTGCTGTACGAGGAGCCAATCCTAGAATTCCAAGTCCACAAAATGTGTATTTCTTTATTCTTTTCACCGGCAGGAACACAGGGCCTCTGGAATAGAGAATGCTAGAAGATTCTGGAAGAGACTGGGAACCATGGCTAAGCCCTAACTGGACAGTTCTTCTCATTCGAGCCTCAGCAAAGGAGCTCCTCCCAGTACAGGGTCCCCTCTGTGTCACCCTCACTTGCCTACAGGACAACAGTGACACCCAGAGTCAGAGCCCGCTGATATACCCTGTCCTGCCAAGCGGCTCGTCGCGGTCTGCAAAGGCACCAGCCCCCCTGGGAGCTGGTCAGAAATGCAGCGGGCTGCCCCCATCCCAGCCCCAGGATGTCAGAATCAACATTTCGACAACTGCCCAAAACACACAAGAAAGCACTGTTTTCACAGAGATCTCTACACCACGTCCGCGTCTCTGCAAAGCCTGCGCTCCAGGGAGAGCACTGAATTGACCCATTTCACCGAATTTTCCTTATTTCCTGACCTTCTGCTTTCACTTTGCAAGACTTAATTCATACATTTTCCTTTAGCGTTCGGGGGCACGGAGGCCGACCCCAGAACCCCAATACCGGCTGTGGACAGAGAAAAGCAATTACGCGTTTGCTTTCTGCCAACCATCACTTGCCCCGCACTTTTCGCCAACTGCTCTGCTATGAAAATATTGGGATTGCAGATGCTAAAATAGCACAGTATTCCACATTAATGCTGGCAGGAAGGGACCATTTTGTCCTTCTACTGGGGACTGCAAGGGGACACAGAAAGTGGCACCCTCTTCCTCGCCCGATTTGCGCTTTAAGCTCCTGTCTCATTCAGTCCCACCTTCTCACTGGAGAGAGGAGGAGGAAGTGGTGGAGATGGGCCTTGTAGGTGCCCGGCCCCGTGAGCTGCCCCCTCCTCCCACCCGCCCCCTGGAGTTACCCCATAAAAGCTGCAGGCTCTAGGCATGCTTCATACCCTGCCTTGGCTGGCTGCAGGGGCAAATGATGGTCAAAAACAAGACAGATACGGGGGCGCCTGGCTGGCTCAGTCGGTAGAACGTGCAACTTTTGATCTTGGGGTCTTGAGTTCAAGCCCCACGTTGGGTGTGGAGCTTCCTTAAACAGGTAAAAAAAACAAAAAACAAAAAACCCAAGATGGATACCACCGTAATGTGAACATTCATGCTGAATGAAAACCCTGATAGGCCTTTAAGAAGGAATGTGAGCCTTCAAGCTCCAACAAGCCAAGTGAGAACGAGAACCAGCCGGGTGTCCAAGCTACTGTTCCGAGCCAGGGTGCACACATCCACGTTCTAGTCGGAGCAGCTCACGAGGAAACCGGCCGCCGTGGGTGTTGATCAGCACACACGACAGACTTTAATCTGTAAATTGCATTCCAGAACATCATGGGACCAAATCCACACTCTAAGTCAGGTCAGGGGCTGAGGTCAATTATCAAAGATTCTTAAAATTCCACTTGTTTGCTGGATCCAGGTTTCTTTCTTTTTTTTTTTCAATGCCTTGAAAACCAAGGTGACCATATAGCTTAGGATCCAGACTGGGACACTTTGGAGGGGCCTAAAATGTTAAGTAGATGGGATGTCGGAACAATAGTTTTAAACCAGGATGGTCCCAGGCAAACTGGGACGTATCATCTCCGAGCCTTTAAAGAACTAACAGAAAAAAGGGAGAGGGAAGGGAATACGGAGAGAGAGAAACACTGAGACACTGCTATAAAAACACAAAACTCAGTCATAAAACAGGCATCTTCTATATATCCCACTTCCACGAGGCTCTCCACATTCTTATTAACGGATACAATAAAAATGCCCTGCAGGGGCCGAGAAAGGCTGCAGGAATGAGCGATGTCCAACAAAGCTGGGCTGGTCTCACTCTCCTCGCCACTGAGCATAAGGCCAATAATAGGATTTTCTGGAGTGAGAGGCTCTGAATAGTACAATCTCCAACATTCTCCTGGGAACTGCCTTCGACCCTGATGTGCATTGTTTCCCTCTAACTCAGCATCTCGGAGCTGGATTATCGAAATGGTTTCAGGACAAAACGCCTCCCGCCTTCTATTCTAAACCACATCTGACAACAGACCAGTTCTCGCTGGGGGATTTTACGATGTTTTCACATGCATTATCTTAGCTAGGCTGCAAAACAGCTTGGTGAGAGATGTTCCCCCATAACAGATCAAGGGACTGGGTTCAGAGAGGTGAGCTCCTGGCCCCATAAGGGTGTGGACCGGCCAGACGCTCGCTGCCAGTGTGCCGCTCCTCCTGCCCCCTGCCTCCCAGAGATGTAGGCTTTGCGAGCGCAACGATCGTCCTCATTGTTTAAGTATCTAGCGCTCAGAGCCTAGGGCAGCCAATGTTCAAAATTCTTTTAATTAAAAATTATTTTTCGAGTGAATGAATGAATTGCACAAGAAAAGGAATTGGGACATTTCGATTCTTGTGTCTGTGCTCTCATTTTACGACCCAGAGAAAGCAAATATTAAATATTATATATGCAGAATATTGTTAAAGAAATACTGAGAATGATCCTAGTTAAGAATGAGCAAAGAGGGGCCCCTGGGTGGCTCAGTTGGTTAAGTGTCCGACTCTTGATTTCAGCTCAGGCTATGATCTCAGGGTTGTGAGATGGAGCCCCACATGGGCTCCGTGCTGGCTGTGGAGCCTGCTTGAGATTCTCTCCCTGTGCCCCACCCCCCACAAAAAAATGAAGAAAAATAAAGAGAAAAGAAACAAGTTTACTACTATGTAGTTAATGCCACATACAGGAGAAGGAGCCTTCAGAAACAGCATGTGAAAGTAGAAGGTTGAGGGGTGCCAGGGTGGCTCAGTTGTTAAGTGTCTGCCTTCGGCTCAGGTCATGATCCCAGGGTCCTGGGATCGAGCCCCGCATTGGGCTCTCTGCTCAGCAGGGAGCCTGGTTCTCCCTCTCCCTCTCCAGCCTGGCTTGTCTTCTCTCTCTCACTGTGTCTCTCTCTGTCAAATAAATAAATGAAATATCTTAAAAAAAAAAAAAAGAAAGAAAGAAAGAAGGCAGAAGGTTGAAATGTACTAGGCCAACCAGATCCTTTACTTTTGACCTCATTTCCTTGGACTTGAACAACAGCTCTGTGAAAAACACTTTCCCGAGGCTACCCACTGAAGGTCTTGGATCAGGGCTGGTATTTCATGTCTCTGCTATAATAAGCATGAGCCAGAAAGAAAAACTAAGGTCATTCGGCTCCTTCTTTAGTATTTGTTCTGAGTCAACAAGGAAAAAATAGCGTGGAACACTTGGTGAGATTATCAGGAGCGCTTTCGTTCCCCAAAGTTTCCTTTCGGTCCTTCTCCTTAGTTGATATTAGGGAGGCATGCAACTGTTTTCAGAGCTTTCTCTTCAAGACCACTCCCTTAAAGGAAACTGAAATGATTAAAACAAACAAACCCCAAAATAAGAAACAGAGTGGGGGTTAAATATACATTTAATGGTGAAAGAGTGTGAACACTAAAAACTACACTTGTTTTCTGCAGTTTTCACTACTTGGAGACCTGACCGGTACCAGAGATCAATAGTTATAGTAGATTAAGTTTCATGGAAAGGCACAGAAGAGAACACAGAGGTACAAAAGTGACAGTCGTCCGCAATTCAAGCTTCCGTAATTCTCATAGTTCATCAATAGAATAAGAGTACAATAGGAAATCTGTGTTTTGATGCCAAGAAATAGTATAAAACAACATCCTTATGTGATGATGACATAAGTACCCAGAACTTAGGTGTCTGCTTGAAACACTACTGAGAACAGAAAATAATCAAATACATAGATAAACGATCACAAATAAATCCATGAACTTTGCTTATGCTGAAACCTTACACCCGTGGCCAATTTACTCTTCTTTCACATACGATTCTATTAAATTTGGCTATTTGGCCCTCCTTCCCCCACAGCCCCAAGCAGAGTACAGGTGTTTGGGAGATGGCTTCAGAAAGTCATGTAACTCAAAGGCAAATTCCTATAGCAAGGGAAGAGATGTTAAAATTATGGTTGGAATGCCTGGGTGGGCCAGTTGGTTGAGCATTTGACTCTTGATTTTGGCTCAGGTCAGGATCTCGGGGTCGTGAGATCGAGCCCTGTGTGGGGCCTGTGCCGGGCATGAAGCCTGCTTTAGATTCTTGCTCTCCCTCTCCTTCCGCCCCTCCCCCCTTCCACTCCCATGCTCTATTTCTCTCTAAAATAAAATGTAATAAAATAATGCTTGAAAAGGCAGAAACAGCCCTATTACTGTACAGATTTCAAGGGATGCTGTTATTACTATAGCACAACACAGTAATTACGATTGACAATGACAGACCTAACCTACTAAGAGAAGCGTAGATTACATTCAGTAGATTACTTAAGAAAGTCCATAAATATGTAATCAATTTCAGAAAGTTTTCAAACCAAAATGGTTCAAGCGAGAGAGGGACACAGAAGACATCATCCCGGGGACAAATCCGGAGCCATTTGGAAAGCTCAGCTATCCAGAAGAGCGTATTCTCTGATGGAGAAATAGAACCTATGATTTACTACAATTTACTTTTAAATATAAAAAAATATTCCCTGTGGTGCCTGGTGGCATTCGTATTTTCCAAAGGTTAGTGTGTGACGGTTGAAACAGGTATCCTCAGCAAACGTAGAAAAATAACGTCAAGCAAGGACATTATTAGTTGACTGCCAAGCCCCGAACCATTAGTCCCAGGGGTCTCCCACCAAGCTTCAGTCCTCTGTCATTCCAGGGTAGCCTGGCTGGGGCTCAGCACCCGCTAAGTGTTCAACATACGGCTGCTGAAATACCGATGTAATTTTGTGGCCAAGTCAGATCATTAAGGCCAAAAATGTAATTTGTGCTCAAATCATGAAATGCTTTCTTTAAAAAAAGAAATACTTCCTTAACCCTTTACCCTATTTTTGTCCCCCAAAACAAGGTGCATATATTAATTTTGAAACATGAGAGATTCCATTTCTTAAAAATGGGACCTCTCTTATTTGGCTGATTATTAACTTCAGGCCTCATTCTTAAACTCCTAAAAATGTAGAATTCAATTCCTTTTTCCCCAGGTTAATGGTAATTGACGCTTGTTCTCAAAACAGTGGCACCTACACAAAAATCACAGGTACTTATCACCTGGATTGGAACAACAGTGACCGCGAAGATTTAAAAATCTGTGCTTCCTTTAACTGCCTTCCCGGAAGACAATATAGCCTGGTCTCTGGACCCACCAGCCCAGGATCCTCTCTACTTCATTACCAAGGTTAAAAAAGACTGGTTTTACACAGACGCCACAAGGAGAAGCATCAATACAACTGTAAAGAACGTTGCATGCTCTATGAAGTGAAACATCATGGACTGCACTTAACGATACATTTTCCCACATGCAATACCAATCAAAGCTAAGTCGAGTCCATTTATCTTAAAATCCCTTGCTTTTACACAAAATACTCATTGGAGACGCTCCCTAGAATGGAGAGCAAAATTTTAAGTGGCCAGTATGTTAAACTACACACAGAAAAAAATATATGCAAAAAATATCTTATTCTGCAAAGAAAGCATTTAAAGAGTTAACTAATATGGAAAGTTGTTTTTAAATAGAAAAAGAGCAAATCCTAAAACAAATACGGTAAAAGTTTACCACCACAAAGATATCTTAAAGCAGTGGCTTTGAAAACTTATGAAAGTGACGGACCTTATCACCAGAAAGTGTAGATATGTACACACACACACACACACACACACACACACACACACACACAGCTGCATGAGAGTTCAAAGGAAGACGGAGAGGCAAGACTGTCACCCCCCCACCCTCAATAGATCCATGGTTCAATATTTTCGTTTCAAAGTATAAGATCTTCCTGAATCATGACCTAACCAGAAGCTTAGCAATGACCTTCCCTTCACTATTTTTATGTTTCCAAATAGGCTCTCCTCTTTTTTTTGTTTTGCTCATAAAATGGTTCATAATATATTAAATAGGGGGCTATAAAGTAGGAGAAAGAAAGATAAATTTACTCAGGCATAAATTGCATCCAAAAAAAAATCTTCTAGAACACCAGAAATACTTACCAGCGCCATCACGTCGACGCTGGCTTGTGGAAAGGAAAGGCTGCCAGTCGGAGGCACAAAAATAAAACTCTCAAAATGCCAAAAGGAAGCACTAACTTTCTTCCATCTATAGAAGCTTACCAGAGGAAAGAGAAGGAAGAAAGGTGACAGGTACCTATTGACTTTGAAGGACAGAGAAAGAAACAAATTTGCCTTTAGAAAATTCAATTAAATTTCCAGTAAGATTTACCTGCTGCGAAAGTTCTTGTGTAGCTTGAATTTTTCTCCCCCTCAAAGATGACGGATTCTATCGGCTGGCCACTCATGGACATGTAGACCACTGCTCAGTTCTGGGGGCTGCGCGGGTCCATGAACCCGGAATTTGGGGTAGGAAACAAAAGCAAGCTCACACGCTTCTGGGATTTAGGAAAAGCAAACACTGTTCAAAACCAGATCTGCCACTCAACCTCACTCTCCTCTTCCCAGTTTTTAGTTTGCCCAAATGTAAATTCATTCAGAAAAGTTGCTGGAAAAATAGTATCTGGGTTGTTTTGTTTTGCTTTGTTTTTTAGAGAGAGAGTGTGTGTGTATGAGAGAGTGCCTAAGGTGGGGGGGGGAGGGGCAGAGGGAGAGAGAGAATCTTAAGCAGGCTCCATAGCCATGCTGGGTATGGAGGTCATGACCTGAGCCGAAATCAAGGGTCGGCCACCCAACCGACTGAGCCACCCAGGAGCCCCTATATATGCATATTGCATATTTTTAAAAAGCTCCTTTGATAATTATGATGATGGGTAGTGAAGACTAGGAACCACACTGTTTGAGAATAATAGGAAAGCAGTGAGATCAAGAAAACCTAAAACCTATATGGTACCACTGCAGAACTTAAGTTTGTGATTCCTTACGAAAAGGACAAAAATGAAAGTGAGTGGATGAAGAAAAAGTATTAATATATTGTGAAAGTCAGTTGTACTTTTTCTTGTTCTACTAATATGGATTTCTTACTTGATTTACTTTCCTAATAATAGAAAGGGACGAATATTCTATTTTAAGGACTGGCTCTAGTCTCAAAGGGGCTTATTATGAATAGGATGTTAAGAACATTTCCTTCTGTGGGTCATACTAGTCTTAGTAACATTTGGGGGAAAGGGTTTTTTGCACAAATAAAGTCAGGGTTTGTAGTTCTCTGAAAAGTACACTAGGGAACAGAGAGACGCACAGACGTGCCCCCAAAGACCTCAGAATCTAGCTGGGAGATGTGACCTTCACAGGTGCCAAATGAGCAGAAGAGAGGGCGGGCCAAGAAACTTCCACGGAGCAGAGGCAACCTGGGTGAGGGCTTAGGGGTGCCAAGAATCTGGAGGGGCAGAGAGGAGGTTTGGTGGAAGTAGGCAAGGGCAACTTTGTAGAGCCACCAAGGCCAAAATGGCAGGGGGTGGGTATGGGGAGGAGGGCTACACAACAGTTAGGAGGGAAGCCTTGGAGTCCTGATGGCCAACTTTCCACCTCTGTTCTGGGTAGGTTCGTTACCATAGTCACCTCATTCTCCTTGCCAGTGATGGGTTTAGGAAAGGACATGGAACCCCATTCTGGCCAGTGAGAGGCAAAGAGACTTTCTGGGCACTTCTGGGGAGAGAGTCCTCCTCTCCTGAAACAGACACACAATGCCCTACCCGACTGGGCAGCGGCTCGCCCCTGCCGCCATTCTGCCAGCACACGGCGGCTGCACCAGCGGACGGTGGACGGTGCCAGGGTGGGGACTCCCTGGGCCCCCGATGCTGTCCCTGAACCCCTGGATCAGTCGACTTTTATTAATTTGGAGTCTTGCAGGAGTGGCACCATCGGTAGTAACATGAAAGGCAGGAGAAAGCGCTGGATTACTTATTAACAGTTCATAAAATGTTTCGTTCCCTAATTTTCTTACAGGGCCCTAGAAGTGTGTACAGATTCAAGGGTGGGCAGAAAATGGTACAGAAGCTACAAAAAAAAAACAACCACAAAACAAATTACAGGCTGTTTTACTATGCATGAAATCTTCATCTATCCCCTGTCACGATACACGAAATAAGCAATTACCTTCTCTATGTTCCCAGTAATGATCTTCTCTAACCAGTTTTTAAAATACTTCCCATTCAACTTTTCTTTTAAGATGAACAACATAATCACCAAACCACGGATTCCTTTAGCGTCTTCTCTTAGAACCCCCAAGGTTAAAAGCGCAATTATCTTGACAAATAGTGACCCGCGGTGGGTGGGCGTGTCATCCCAAAGATCAAAATCTGCGAGTACGGAATTTCAGAAATATTTTTGGTCCTGAAAATCGACAAGAGCTGGCTGCCAAGATCTGATGTTAAAGGAAACCATGACATCTGACTTAAATAGAAGCTCGCTGCTCCCTTCTATGGCTTCCCCAGCTCCCAGTTGTCGTTAAATGGGGCGCCAAATGTCACCTCCTTTTTGTTCAAATCTTGCAGAGACGGTTACGGGCCGGAAGCACGGTTCATCCTAGGGAGACGGGGACTAATGGCACAGCCTCTGTCTTCACAGACAGAGGAGTAGCGGAAGGGAAGTTATGACAAACTTCACTTTAACCTCATGTTAAGAGTTATCCAAGAGACATCAGCTGAGAGCTACAGAACACAGAGGGGAGGGAGATAATCCAAACTGAGCTGTGGGAAGGGGTTATCGGAGGGCATCGCCCTTGAAAGGAGTGTTGACGAGTGAGTTGGCCCTGAAGGGAAGGAAGTGTAGTCTCCAAAGAAGACAGGCAACGGACAGAAAGACAAGGGCCCCCAGGAGGGGGTGTGTGTCTGGGAGCTGTGGGAAATCACACTATGCAAGAGCTGAATGACTAAGGGCTTTGTATATCGAGCCAAGGAGTTTAGGTTTTGTTTTGAAAGTATTGGGAGCCAATGAATGTCACATGAGCTGAGAAGCCGCAGGACTGCCTTCGTTTTTAGGAATTATCATGCTGGCGGAACTAAAGAAAAAGGCCTGCCTCGTGCAGGACCAAGGCCGCTCTTTGGGGTTCCTCCATCATGGAAGCGTACGGCAGTGATGGGGGCAGAAGGGAGGCCTGGGCTGGAGACTAGTGGAGCGGGATGGTTGGGGCCAAGGGTACATAGCTGACGAACTTCCAGGAGAAAGGAGAAAGGAGAAGCCTTGACTCTTGAAGTGGAATTCTATGGAGTGGAAGCCTGGTTAGGGCCGCTCAGGGGAAGCCCCAGGGATCCTGCGATGCTCAGGAGGCCGGATGGCCTTTCATTTTCGTGTGGGCCACGTAACTTTCACAGACCATTCCTGTCTGCTGGGCACAAACAGCACTGCAGATTTAATCTGCCTGCAGCGCCATTTGTGATTCCAAGCCCCTTGTCTCAAGGGTGGAGGGCTAAGAAAATATTTGTGAGTGGGTGGGATTCAAAACATGGTGTCACTGAACCAAAGCACCAGCACAAGGTCCACACCACTCCTCGAACTGCTTACGCCAAGCCCTCTGTCCCCACCAACCAGTCCCCTTGACCTGGCCTTTTTCTTAGAAAACCTTCAAGTGCCAGATTTCGAACAAACTTCCTGCAGCCTCTCCCACTTCCCACTTCTCACCTTCCACCTGGAACCTGTGGATGCATCTGACGATTACTTTTTTATTCTTATCATTATTCCCTTTGTTCTTAAAAGGAGCACTCAGATTCCCACGAGATGAGCTAATAATACACACCAAGTGCCTAGCACAGTGCCTGACACACAGAGGGCACTCGCTAAGTGAGTTGTCCGCTGTGTACAACACTTTCCCTTCCCCAGATACGACAGGCTGTGCTCCGATTCCCCTCTCCCTTCATTACCCACCTCTCTCTCCAGATGCCCACAAGGTGTTTTAGCGCCAAGTTTGCACCCGAGGCTACAGCGGGGAACCCCTGTCACCGAGATCAGAGTAGCTATCTGGCACCCTCACCAGCAGGAGGGAGAATCAGGCATCTGTTATTCATATTTGCTCTAGAGACCAAGGCATTTTCTCTCTGGACACATGTTTGTATATTTACCATTTGTTTGTCTGTGATGCATCCAAAAGGAGGCAGGAGAGCAGTTAAGTTACTGAATCAGAAAATGTCATCTTTTTTCCTAGCAACGCATCTGAGCAGATGGCAAATGACTATTTTTACAGCTTGTTTCTCTATTACATGTAGAAATATTTATTAACATTGTATTTCTGTCCCTGGCGTGCAACCAGCAAGAAACGAAGTTAGGCGGCGGCCAGAAAGGCTGGGGGGAAGGGACAGTGAATGGTGATACAGGCTGGCTTTGTCTTAGCAGATCAGCAAGCCTCAGGCTGGGCGATGGGGAGCAGGGAGCACCTGCTTATTCTCCTGAAGGCAAACAGTGCTACACAGCACGACACCAACAGCGGTCCAGAGGGATTCCCACCACATAACACCATGTGTTTCATCAAATGTGACATGTCACCATCATGAGGTGGGCATTGCTTTATGTACCCCCGAGAAAGCAAAAGCACCCAAGATGGGGAGTTGAGCAGGGGACCCCCCCCATGAAGTTAGGGCACCAAAGAGCCACAGAGAAGTAAGCCCGCCATGCAGAAAGGGACGTCAGGGAGAGCTTGGAACTGGGCGTGGAGGGGGAATCTCCCCCCTAGGATCTGAACCATAGCCGGTGCTCCCTGGATTTGCATTCTGAATTCACATCACCAGTGTGGTCCACAGCCTCCGGCAGGGACTACAAACCTTGGTCTCCGTTTGTAGTGCCCCCAGTGACCGGCAGATGCAAACTCTGGGAAAGAAGTGGACCTCCATGGTGGGCACGGGATGTATCCCGTTTCAGAGACATTAATATGTAAGAGCATCTGGGAACAAAAACACAGGACCCTCACCCACGATGAGGGCCATCCCAGGAGTTACTCAGAATTTGCACCTGAGAAGAGGGAACGCACAAACCAAAGTGACCAAAGCAAGACAGAGGTTCTCCAAGTGATCAACTGTAGGGGAAGAGAGCACATGACGAAAGCAGGGCAGACAGGACCCCCCAGCCACCAACAGGTCCCGATGAGCAGCCTGGGGTCTGGGGCTCAGCCTCTGCCTGCTGGTTTTTCTGGATTCAGGAGCCAGGAGAGAAGTTTGGCTCAGCTTAGATTCAAGTCAGTAAATGCAGAAAAGTACCTTGCTGAGGATTACCAAGGAAATGAAACAAATGATTGTATTTTAGTAGTGTTTTGTATACCATAAAAGTTTATTTATTACTCTACAGATAAATATCCTGAAGGTCATCTTTACTCATATCCTGTGTTTTCTTTAAAAAAAAATTGTTTTTTGGATGATTTTCATTTAGCAGAGGACTGTGCATACATCAGGACTTAATAAATCCTTATTACAGGAATAAATAAATACTGTTAACATGTGGCCCTAATCCTATATAGCTCTAAATTCCTGAGGGTTGGTTACCACTACTGCTGAAAACAGAAAAGAGGGGAAAAAGAAAACCCACCAGCCTAGGACATGAGGTCTTTATAAAGCCTAAGCAAGGACACAGATCCCACATGCCCACCCTTGGCCTCCCTGAAAACTCACACCAAAACACCAGCTAGGATGACAGCAACAATTGAAGGAAGATTCCAGGAGCCAGCTTTAAAATGGGGTCAGTCACGAGAGAAGACAGGGAACCATTTTTTTTTTATATTAAGAATTTACTTTTAAGAAATCTCCATGCCCAACGTGGGGCTCGAACTCATGACCCCCCGACCAAGTGTTGCATGCTCCACCAACTGGGCCAGCCAGGCGCCCTGGGAGACTGATCCTTTTAAAGCATGATCCATGTTGGCAGAGGATGCCTGAAACTTTCCATTCATTTTATTCTGGACACTTGTTTGAGTAACTATTTCAGGATATTGCTAAGGTGGCTATTTCAGTTAACAAACCAGGGAAATGCAGAGAGCTGTCCAAAACACTACCTTTGAAAAAGTGATTAGACAACCTCAAGTTCGGGCCTTTTCTAGACATTCTGTGCAGAACCAAGCATACGTAAAGACAACGGATAACCGTCAGAAGACCCAACCTACAAGTTTCCTTGGATGAAAAGTTAACACACACACACACACACACACGCACGCACGCACGCAGAGGTCTGAGCTGAGGCCCATAAAAAACAATTTTTCTGGGAAACTTGGAAACAAGGTTTATTTCACCTCACTCAGGCTGTCAGCCAGCATTTTGTTGGACTCAAGTTCTTACAGATTTAAACAGTTCCAATTCTCAACTGCTGGCTTACAGCTAAATACTTAACTGTTCTTATCTAGGTACCGTACTTGATAAGGGCTTAGGAAAACATACTAAAAAAAAAAATGTTTAAGCAAACTTTTTCTTGATGGTAGCTATCTTTTCCTCCATGAGGAAATCTGGCTCTTATCTGCAGGAATTTGCTGCCAAAGACAAGACACCTCTGTGGGCTTAGAGGGTCTGCCCGGGGAAATTAACAATCCTAAATGCTGTATACCCTCAGTGGGACCTTTCGGATTCCCCAGCATCTTACAGATTCCAATTTCGTAGACACTCAGGTTAGGTTAGAAGTTAAAGAATAAAAAAGTTTAGTTTGCTCAAGGGCCTAAAGTAAGTCTGTGTCGAGATTTAAGCTTTAAACTAAAGACTGTCTGGATGGACACGTGTCCACTGGTAGAGACCGGGCTCTGACTGGTGGTTGGGTAAGAAAGATTTCTGTGGTTGTTACTAAGTTATTTTTAAAAGAGCTACTGGTTTGTTATTTTTTAATGCAACTTTTTTAGATGCCTCTAGGTACACACTAGATCCATTTGAAATTAAGTAATTATTTCTGCATTTATTGTTTGCTCCCATTGGATTTTTAAGCTTCTTCCAGAGCAGGACCCATGCCTTATTTGTGCACGTGGACATCGTGGCCATTGCTCACTCCATCGAGCGCAGGGTCCCATCACAGAGAGCCCAAGAAGGGCACGAAGCAATGGGATGGGAAGATGACTAGCTTCTTCTTACTCCAAGGGAAGTCTTGCACAGAGACTGAAAACACAAGTCATCCATTTCAAATACACTAAATTAGGCTTCAGGTATTGCTTGGCTGGCCCAAATGAGACTACTGTTCTCTTATTCCCTTTTTTCTTTTTTTAAAGATTTTATTTATTCCTCAGAGAGACAGAGAGTGAGTGAGCACGAGCAGGGGGAGCTGCAGGCAGAGGGAGAAGCAGGCTCCTCACTGGGCAAGGAGGAGCCTGATGCGGGACTTGATCCCAAGATCCTGGGATCATGACCTGAGCCGAAGGCAGCTGCTTAATGACTGAGCCACCCAGGCACCTCTTCCTTGTTAATTTTCATCCCTTGCAAAGTTCCATTACCCAGCAGGGCAACAAAAACCCTGACAGCAACACCCTGTGTCTAGAAGTGCAAAGGCTGAGAACAATTTTAATGAAAAACAAACTTCATATAAAAAAAAGGAAAATGAGTACATGTCCATCTTAAAACTCATGATTCTGCATGTCCCTGCGCACCCTGCGAGATGTGCGTTCTGTCATAATCTGTAGCTTCTGCACAGCCACCAAGGATGGGGGGCAGTGGGTCACGAACCCAAAGCCCCCAGTTACGTGGTCTGAGCTCTGTCAGTAACAGTCTACGAGCTACTCAGCCTCCGAACTTGTGGAAACCACTTACCTCTTATCTCTCTTCTATTTACAATGATACCCTCCTTTTGTCTTTAACTTCAGAGGACTACTGAAAAAACTAACACTTCAACCCATGTGATGCTTCAAAACATGAAAGTCTACACAGATTCGTGTACTAGTATAACGCACGTGGGTGGCCAAACAGGCTTTTACAGCCAAGATGTTACTACCCAGAAGTAATCGTTAGAAAATCCAGCTGAAGTCCAGAATTATTTTTATCTTCCGTTCTTTGTTATTCTATATTGGTGAAATCTGTTTAAATGGACACATAGTATTCTTACCAAACCAAGAGTTCTATTTTTCAAATGCAGATTCGCAGGAAAAGAAAAGATGGAGAAAATGGGTTTTAGACAAATGAAGACTCTCAGGATACTGACAAGAGAGCTGATCGGATCCAGGGGTAAAAGGAGTCGAAGCAGGCGTGCTAAACTAGGTGGGGGACAGAGCCTTAGCACTATGTGGGGTCCCGAGGCAGAAGGGAGCTCTGAGACATGCACAGGCTTTGAGATGGGGGAGCCCGGCGTCTGCTTCTCAGGGTTGCCCCCAGCTGGCTTGGGACTGGGCATGGGTACTAAAACTTCCCTGAGGTCTCCTTATCTGCACAGCAGTGACTAAAAAGCATACTTTGCAAGGTGATAATAAAACATGGAATCCTATACACAGCACCAAGTACGAGGGGAATGTTCGATGAATGGCAGTGGCCCAGACCCCCTAGCGCATGATAAATGCCATGTAGTAATTGGATGTCTACCCTTCTGCCTCCTCCACCGGGCTGTGTGTAAGCTCCTGGAGGGCAAGCACCCAGATACCTAGCCCAGCTGCCAATTCAGGAGACGCTGATCCCCTAGGTCTGAGTGAAGTCTGGGCAAGTCTATTTAAACAAACAAACAAAACCTCGACAATTCAGGGATTCTGATGATGTACAGCCAGGGTTCAGCCTCACTAACCTAACCCACTATGGTAATCTCTGTCTGCTCAGAATTGAAGAGGCAAGATGGGCCCAAGCACTGGGGGGTCCCGGTTCCACTCTAGGGAGAGCAAACAATCAATAATTAGGCTAATTTTAATGGCTATGGAATCGTGCAAAGCCCTGTTACACACTGAGTGGGAGCCACGGAAGCCTACATATCACTAGGGAAAGACAAACACACCTAGAAAAGCTCTTCCAAAAATTCTTCTCATCCTCTCTCACAGGCTTTCCCTCCAAACAGGTGAGGAGCTTCACTAGTAGCTTAAGGAGCTTCAAAAATGGTTACAAAGCAGAAGAATGCAGTAAATGAGTTTTCAGTTGTAAGCTGCCTGTCCGTGAGGGAGAGCCCGTCCTAGGTTTCTGAAGGCAGAGTTCCGGGTTTGTTCTCTCTGTCTCGCGCTTTTCCCAAGAGGCGTACGCGATAGCAGAGGTCCCCAGGGCAAACCGAAGCCATCCAGCAGAAACCCAGCCCGTGGGCTTCCTCATCGCCCATGTCTGGACTGTCTCCCCCGCACCGGCGAGGGCACAGCCCGCATGTGACGGTCAGTGGGCACTGAAGGAGCAAGCTGGAGAGCGGGCAGGGCTGGAAAGTGGGATGTGGGTGCTTGCAAGGCAGGGTCTCCTTCAGAAAGGAGAGGGCAACCCCTGTTCTCCCCGAGAGAAAAAGAAATCAGGCTCTCCTCTGGCTGCAGGAAGACCTGTCAGTCATGGGAAAGGAAGGCACGAGTTATCGTGGGGCTCTGACTTCTCATCTCTAGCTGCCTGCACCAGCTGCTCCTGGAAGATTGGACCACAGAGGTTTCCCAGAAAGAAACGACAGAGGCCTGAGGCCTTTGGGTCTTTTGTTTTTCTCAGTAATGGTTCCCAGGGTCTGAAATCCCTGGGCGGACTCGGATTCTTCTCTGTCGTGATGACTTAAGAGTTTCCACACTTGCTAAGTCAGTACCGCAGGGAACTCAAACCGGACTCCAGAGCACCTCGAGGCTTCGCTGACACTCGTTTTACTATATGGTCAGTAATGCTTCATAAAGCTCAAGTTTAATGAAATGATTTTGGCAGAGCGGATATAAATACCTCAAAATGATTAATTTATCTTCGATTGCAATTATTAACCGTTCAGCCCAACACAGGATCTGACACCGTCAGCTGTTCGGTGAGTCTTACCAGATGAGGCCCTGAGTACAATTCTTAGCCACGTACGCTAGGTGGCTTCCAGGTAAGGAGCAAGACTGCATTAAAGACCTTAGATTTCTGGCATTGGGCATTCTGAAAGGATGTGTGCAGGTTAGCCCTTAAGTGAGGATCTACACAGACCAGATGCGAGACAACAGATAGAGAATATGACCCAAGAGGTTTACCTATGGTGAATCAAATGATGACTCATTCCCAATACGGAATTAAATCAGTTCAATGAGGCAGCCGGAGCCCTGTATTTAGGTCAACAGCAAAACTGTTCATAGGGCTGTAGTCGCTGAGAAAAGACACAGCAGTTCTTATTCTTTCAAACCTTACAATGCTAATTCAATGTGACCACAATATTTAATTAAAAAAAAAAAAATTGTTCTTTGCTTTCCTTGCAAAGGATTACTTGTTGCTCTCTAGACCCCTGAAATAAGGTTTCAGGCGCCGGGTGGTTAAAGAGTTAATGCCCCACTCCAAGACAGGACTAGGATGTGGTTAAGGACCCCGAGTAATACAGAGTGAGAGCGTGTCAGAAGACACTAGGGCCTGCACAAAGCCCTTTGGCCTGGCCAGACCTGAACCAGACAAAAAAGCACACAATAGAACACGTTAAACCAGCTGGATACACATAGCGAAACAATTCCACCTGAAGGAGAGTCTCTTAAAGTATTTTAAAATTATAGCAAATTGCTAATATTTCAATAAATATTAACATTTAACATGGGAATCTATTGTATTATAAAACCCTTGGACTGCTCAGTAAGGCTGACGTGAGGCCATCTGTGATCTGCCGTCTGTATGCATCCCGTAAGTCAAAGGCACAACTGTGGACGAGGAAATATCTTTATCCACTCTGTCCCTAGTTGAATGCTGGAAAGCTGCTACAGTTATATACAGTGGCTCGTCTGATTCTAAGAGAAGGGCACGTTTAGCTATTCTGAAGGAATGTCAGCTCTTCTGTTGAATATACTCACACATTTTCAAAGCGTAAAGCAACTGGGCTGACCCGAATTTGAGGATATGCGAAGAGTCAATTACGTAGAGCATCTGGGGGGGGGCGGGGGGTAGATGTTGTTACAATGTCACAGCTGTGATTTCAGCCTACCTCATTCTATCCTGCCTTGCCTTCTGCCCAACAGGTTAGATTAAGGATTGTGCTTCTACGTACTGTATGGTTTGAAAAAGAACATTTTAGGGGCGCCTGCATGTCTCAGTCGGTTAAGCGTCTGCCTTCAGCTCAGATCATGATCCCAGGGTTCTCGGATCCAGCCTGGTGTAGGCGGCGGGCTCCCTGCTCCGCGGGGAGTCTGTTTCTCCCTCTCCCTCCCCATCTGCCCCTCCCCATTTCTCGTTCTCTAATAAATAAAATTTTAAAAATAACATTTTAAAAAACTATTTTCAAGGCATACATAAGACACCCCCCACATCCACCAAGCCCCCCAATTCAAAAGTACTATAAATCTCTCCTACTCCTTTGAGATAACTATTGACTCTAAAGAAAGAATGGAAGAGTCAGCTCTACAAGAGGACCTTTAAGTGACCCAGGTGAATGTTTCTTTATAAACAGAGGCTCGCACATCGTATGGCCATTTTTTTCTCCCAAGGGTGTTGTGGATTTTTACTAACAGACAGCAAATGTAAGCTTGGTTTGAAATGTGAAGTCCACGTTTAAAAATGCTCTAAGTCACAATAAGTAAAGTTTGGCAGCTATTTCCCTACTTCTCTGCTTCCACAAATTCACTCTGGGTTTTAAGGTGACCCATTAAGTTTGTTCAAACTACTAGAAGCAGCAGATTGTACTTGGGAAAATAGGGTGGAGCCAATTTTGCCTCAGGAGAGACAGGAGCTTAGTTAGGAAGCCAGGAGAGAAAAGCCGCTTCCCCACCCAGAGCGCACAAGCTTTCCCACTGAATCAAAGCAGCCCTTCCTGGATGACAAATTGGGGTGTTGAGGGTGAAGATTTTTTTTTTTTTTAAACAGCTAGCTCTATCACTCATCATCATTTAAAAATTATTTCGTGGATCCCTACTGTGTGTGTGAGGCAGTGAATCGGGTGCTTAGGAGTGAATATATATATAATTTTTTTTTTTTAAAGATGACAGTCTTTGCTTAAAAAAATGATGTCCTGTAACAGAGAACACTCTGCCTTTCTCCAAGAATGGCACACTTTTATAACACAGGGGGTGTGCAGCTCTCTACTTTCTTCTTGGGAGTATTGATCTGTACCCAAAGGAAGCTGAACTCCACGGAGAGTATCAGTAGAGAGAAGCTTGAGGATGAGGTCTGACGCGCAGGGTGGAGAAAAGCAGGAGGCAGGTGGGCCAGACACATGTCTGATAACTACCCACCATCGGCTTGGCATCTGGAGGGCGGCTCTGGAAATATCGCTGACCGACAGCAGCCAGGATTCACTCCTTCCCCCAGGCTGCCCACACCCGCTTCCCGTCACACAGTCCATTCTATAAATATGTGTTGTCGTTTTGCCGGAAGCGATAAGTCCTAAGTGGGACCTGCTCCTGAGAGAAACCTGAGCAGGAAAAGTGGAAAACAATTTGAAGTGTGTATAGGGATGGGCAGGAACTGGCCGGTTGACTTGAGTTTTTGCCGAAGAAGATAGGTACGCAGCATCAGCCTACCGGCCGAAAGTCAACAGTGGGGAAAATTCAGCCAAGGAAGCAATTTTTTCTACCAGCCCATTTTGCATGTAGCTCCCCCTGTTAGAGCCAGATGAAAGAAGAGTTGGCTGGCTCCCTCTCACCCTTGATTAGCTGCAAAGGGGACATTGGGTTCTTCCTGCGGCCAAGAGCAGAAGTAACTTCTCAGACTAAACAGATACACCCACAGAAGCAAGGACTGACATTTTGGAGACAAGTAATATGGAAATAGAAGCCAAGACATTAGACATTTGTCATCCCCTCATTTCTTCTTCCTGATACTTCCCCTCCACTGACTCCATTTACCTTGTGAAGACGATAGACATGTCTGGTTTTTAAAAATAAACGTTGAGGAGCGCCTGGGTGGCTCATTGGGTTAAAGCCTCTGCCTTCGGCTCAGGTCATGATCTCAGGGTCCTGGGATCGAGCCCCGCATCGGGCTCTCTGCTCAGCAGGGAGCCTGCTTCCCCTTCTCTCTCTGCCTGCCTCTCTGCCTACGTGTGATCTCTCTCTATATATATCAAATAAATAAATAAAATCTTTAAAATAAATAAGTAAATAAATGTTGAACAGCATAGCCAACAAGGGACAGTTGTAGGATACAAACTGTTAAGCCACGGATAAAAGAATTGGACACAGTAAAATAACTTTAATTTTAAAGATAGCTCAAATAAATAGATCATAAACCTTATTATACTTTATTAGATAAAATAGTAGGTTTTTTGCAGGAATTAAAAAAATCAACCTAACTGGCCCACCATTCACTTATGGAACTATATTTTGAAAAATGCAATAAAATGAAGATCTTGCATTTTTAGAAATGTGGTGGTTACATTACTCTTCACCAAAATTTCCTGCCTCTTCCTAAGGAGGAATTACACATCCCGACCCTGCTGAATTCAAGTGTGGCCACAGGACTAGCTCCAGGCAATGACCAATGACCATGTATTACTTCCGGGAGAAAACAGGAAGAGCTAGCATGAACCTTCTCCTTGTTCTCCTCTTCTCCTGCTCTGAAGAGGAACAATGATGCAGGTAGAGGCTGTTCCATCCACAGACTGAGGTCAACACTGAGCAGAGCTGCAGCTGACCCACAGTGAGCACGGGGCATGAGTGAGAAATCAGCCTCGGTTTTGAAAGCCACTGAGCTTTGGGATCATGTAGCATAATTACTGCCCTGATTGATTTTGAGCGGACTCACACAGGGCTCTTCATAAAGCTTGGCTGGATGTTTGGATGACAGGAAGTATTCAGAAAATCAGTGGTGAAATTCAGTAGGTACTAGATGAATATAAGCCTTTCTTTACAGCGTGTGGAGACAAGAAGCTGTTAGGTTAAAGGACCGTCTGGAGAAGTGGCAAGCAAAATAAAGGTTTTCGTGAATTAAACCGCAACCCTGGGTTATGCACTTTGATAGCAATCTGACAGCATTTCAAGTGTCTAGTCTAACCATCGGCACACGATCCGCCATCTTGGATCCGCCATCCAGTGGCTCCAGAGATGAGTAGACGGACCAAAAAAACAGCTCTGGGAAGTCACGGGACTAACTGCCAAAGTGGCTTCACAGTAGTTCTAGGACTGGATCAAAGTGAAAAGCCTAGTAAACCAAACAAGTTCCCAAGGTCACCTCAACTTTAAAATTCCATCTGGATGAGTGAACATCTTAGCATCAAGCAGGGTTTCTTCACTGCGCTTCAGTCAGGGGTGTGGTGCCGGGGGGTGGGGACAAGTAACGCCGATGGGTTAACTGCAGAAGTCCCTGCTGCTCCATGACACGTCACACTTGGTGCTGGAAGAGTCCATCAGGCTTGGGGGATCAGCTCAGGTGCAGAACTCACGTTACCCACCGGCACAGCCTTCGGAACGTGGCATCCCTCGGACCGGAAGCAGGTTCATAGTCTTCCTTACTCACGGATCGTTGTTAGGTCAGGGACCACCTGGGATCCCCTCCATCCCCGTCTTCTGCCTTTAGACATCAAAGATATAAAATCTGCTCCTGATGTCTTGGCCATAACTTCTGGTGACCTAACCTACATCCAGAAGCTGGTATTGACTGCACCAGTGCAAAGACCGACCAGGGAAAATAAAAGAGGAAACAGGCCTTTACCCGGAAGATATACCGAGGACTGGCCCTTGGGCTAGGTACCATGAGGGCATTTGGGAATCCTAAGGTCCAGATCTTAAGCTCAAGGGGTGTTTTTAGTCTAGTTGATGAGAAAAGAACAAGAGAAGAAAAGAAAACACACTCTTCTCAACTAGCCCAATTTACAAATGAGTACCACGGGAGTCACAAACCATCACTCCAGGGCAGAAGAGATCAATAAGAGTGAGCGGACACAGGCAAGGATTCCTCTCACCCAATTAAAGTTTCAAGGGAGGGGAATAGTCTAGCAAAAAAGTAAGAACCTATGATGTCAGAAGGACTAAAATAGCAAAGAATACAATTCACCCCTGAGTTATCTGTATATTAACCATTTCAACTGAAGATGCAAAAAAAGACACTTCATCGTTCTCAAGAAAATGATACTCAAATTCACCGGAGAGAAAAATAAATGGCTGTAACGTTCAAAAAGGGGAGGGGGAAGCAGCGTGGAGGAAAAGGAACTATCTGGACAGGACATGTAGGTGAAGAAGAAAGACAAGCGGTTCAAGAAAAGTGCATCGGGGGTTATACGGAAAGTATACCAAAAAATTTTATATGTACAATTTTATGCTATATAAAAATTGTGTTGGAGCGCTTAGGTGGCGCAGTCGCTGAAGCATCGGACTCTTGATTCCCCCCTCCCCCCGACTCTTGATTTTGGCTCAAGTCATGGTCTCGCCATCCTGGGATCGAGCCCCACGTCGGGCTCTGCACTCAGCATGGAGCATGCTTAGGATTCTCTCCCTCTCCCTCTGCCCTCCTGCTCCTGCTGCCTCTCTTCCTCTCTCTCTCTCTAAAATAAATACAATCTTTAAAAAAAACTGTGGTTTTGTACAATTGAAATGACCACCCATAAATAAATGAAAATGAGAAATTTAAGGTGACGAGGTTGCGGTTGTGATTTTTTAAAATGTAAAGCTATCAACATATGTTTCTTTACAAGATTCTGCCCAGTAAACTCCACAAACCCCAGGACGTACAGCAAAACCTCCAGCTGCTCTTGACCCCGGGCAGACCCACCTCCCCTGCTCCCTTAAGGAGGTGCAGGGAACTGTGTGTTACTGGGCGGTCCCATCGCCCACGGGGCACGGCTGGCACATCGTGGACAGGGCCTAGGGATGCGGCCCGCGACGCAGGGGACAGTCCCACACAATGAAGGGCCCTCTCACTCCAAACACCAGCAGAGCCGCTGTCAGTAAAATGCCCCAGCGAGCAGGACAAAGCCCAGTCTTCCTAACCTTCTCATAGGCTGCCCGAGACAGGCCATACAAATCCTAAACTTCAACCAAATGTCGTTAATTTTATACCATTATAACTAAAAAAAAAAAAAAAAAAAAGCCAGGCTGAGAATGTCATCTCTCCTCAAAAGAAATGGGCCAAAGATTTTTACCTAATTGGAAACAAAAATGATGCTTCCTGAGATTATGTTGCTTTGATGCTAGAGATGGTAAATGCGCAAACATGGGGAGTCTACAAATTATTCCCGCGTGCTGCACACCATTATCCCACGGCTGGCCCAGAGCGACCGTGAAGCGACAATGGCCCTGAGACAGGTGGGGGTTCAAGCCAGGAGGATGGGGAGTGTGCAGGGTGGGCGACTGGCTTCTTGCAAAAAGCGCTCCTCTGCCCTCCCTCCCCCGATGTGCTAGCAGCTACTACAGACAGCAGCTGCTCCCTGGCCCGGCCCCCCGGAAGAAAAGGGGAGGGGAGGGGGCAGAAATGCGATCCCGGATGCTCAGCAAAAACGGTGTGCCTACTTTTCTGCATTTTCAGGACTTCAGAGATGCATGAACCTATTTAACTTCCCGAAAGGCTGTCGATACTGCCATCTAGTGAACACGGTCCTTCTGACACCAGAAAGTGAGAAAATGTAAGAGCTCGGGGACCCACTCTCTCTAATCAGGAAGGGTTAAGTATCCTGCTTTTGATGCCATTTAAAGTATCCCTATGGTACGTGGAAAAGGGGGGAAATGGGACTCCTGGAAAGTTTGAGGGTTCTGTATTACTCGCCTTTGTAATTAGTCAAAATTCACAAATGAGCACGAATGGAGGCAAACAGGCAGGTTCCGTTTTCCCGTGAGGTCTGCAAACTCTGCCCTCCCCCAGGCAGGGATTGTTAGAGCTCTACCTAAGGTTAGCATGTTGCCAACAGCTCGGCCACTGTCCCTGGCGTGGGGAGTACATGTGCTCTTCCTAAGTCATTTACTGAATCTTACAGGGGCTGTGACTGCGTGGCTGGTCGCGCTTCTCCCTTTGCCTTGGCTGGTGGAGAGCATGGGGGCAAACTGGGGCCTGCCTCCAGAGAATTTACAGGACACCGTACACGCTGTCCCTCTCTTCCTTCCTGACTTCCTCTTCTTGCTATTTCCTGCTGTCCCAACATCCTCACCCACTGATGTCTCATTTTACTCTGCATGCCTTTTTAAGCCATCATAAACTGTGCTCTGAGACAAGACTGGGTACATGTGCGGGATCCATTACTGTCACCGATCTGTGTATGATGCTGCTGCTGGGACCCCGATCAAGTTACCACAAGCCCAGGGAAGGCAGATGTCCCAGGGCGCGGTGACTCCTGGGGCTCACTCACCTCTTGTTAACTCATTACCAGGACTGCTGACGGTCTAAACCGAGGCTCAAACTAGCACCGTCATCAGAGCTATGACTCACTTATAATTGCCGTGCTCGTCACGTTCCAGGACAGCCTTGGAAGGTGTCTTTGCCTTAGGATTTCAAGTTAAATTCCTGCAGCTTCTTGAATCCCCATCCCACAAATCCACTGTGTCACACTGCATTTGTGTTTTGTCTCCTTCCTAAGTGGTCCATGTATTCCAAATTATAATGCTTTTTATATGAAAGTTTTTTTTTAATACAAAGGCTTATTCAAGGGCTGAATAGAAACTGTTATAGCAACCGGCATGAAGATAATACCAAAATCCCAAAGGCATTCCCTTCTCTTGCAAGAAACACGTAGGACAGCTGGCTACCTTATCACCACCTACATCAGGCTTAACTAGTCCTGCCTTCCGGCCGCTGAACTGCATCCCACCGATGTTGCTTTGAGAATGATACCCCGTGAGAATTCACCACTGGGACATCTCAGACTTGGTATCGAGATCCCCTTTCTTATTTCTAATAACTGGCTGTTAAAAGAAAAATACATATCGTAAAAATTACATTCTCAATCCTCCACCCAAGAGTCACCACACTTGGCTCTGTATTTTCTCCAGATCTGCCCAAAGCACAAAACGGCCCATCACCTCCGGCGAGCAGCGCAGAGTGTGGGAAGCGTGGTGGGTGGGTGTGGGAGGCATTCGAAGCAATGTACGTATTCATTATGCAAATAAAAGCAGGTATTCCTTTCCAACATCCTAGTTTGCAATGGACAGATGCACACAAGGTTAGATGGTAAAGATGATAAAAATACAAAAAATTTACTGAGAAGATAAACTGTCAGGAAAAAAAAAACCCCTCAGAAATGGAATCTGAAGGTCAGAGAATCAGGATCTGAGGTTCTGAAGTTGAGCCTTAACTCCTATCTGATGAGGTAGACGCTCTCCTTCATTAAAAGGTGAAGGGAAGTCTAAGGTTTTTAGTGGCTTCTCTGTTTGGAATTCATCCTCTGTGTGGGCTGAGGGCAGAGGACACGGGGTCTCATGGCTTTTATTCCAGCTTCAGGCATCACTGGAGGCCCCCACCTCTTCCTACCCGTGTCCTAGACGGAATCTGGGAGATACGTTCAGACACCCAATTTTACAAGTTGGAAACTAAGGCAGAGAGTCAGCGAGGAAGCCAGCCCAGCGAGCAGGACTCAGGTTGATGACAACTTTCTGACTCACTGAAAGAGCCTCTAGCTCGCCTACTGTTTTCACGGGTTGAAAGCCGCGGGCGGGGCCGAAGACTAGCAAACTGAACTCTGGGGACTGACAGCTAACATCTCCGAAGGCCAAAAGACCAGCATACATGCCAGGCCAACCCTGTCTTTGGAAGTGGGGCTGGAGACAGGGCTGGTGGGCAGGTGATAAGGTAACCGAATGATAGTAAAGTAAGGGAGCACATAAGGACATAGAAGATACCTCCTTCCAAAGGTAAAACATTTAAAGCAATTCAATGAAACAACCAAATGGGAGAACACCACTGTATTTTTCTTCCGGAAGCTCGTGGAGGAAATGACTTTGTTTCCAAAAAGTGGTCTTATAAGTTGGCTTCTTTCCCTTTGTTCAACCACATTTCCTAGAAAAGTGGAAAAAACTTCAAACATGATTCTACCTAGGGGTCCAGAAGATGAAATCAAATGTCAAGGACACTCAGGTCATGGACAGTGGGCAGCCGGGAGTGTGTTCCTCCCTAAGCATACTTGAACTACACCTGCCCCCACCCCCACCCGCCCATCCAGTCATCACCCCTGGGCCTGGGATCTACAATTCCTCTCTTATCTGTAAGGATTCTTCAATGACCCTTCTGTCCAGAAAAGCTGGGGCCTGCCACTTCCAGCCATCTCTTGATCGCGCTCAAGGGGACATGAACACCACGACCACAGGAAATTGCACTGTGTCACACCAGCAGGTACAGAAAACCAACAAAGTATACCTCTTCACCTTGTCCAAAGAGGGAACTGCTTGGATTCCAATTCTTAAGCCAGACAAATAAACCAGTACTTAATAGAACCACCTATCTCATCCCACATAACCTTGGCTTAAGGGCTCACCATGGCTTACTTTGCAAAATAGGATTGAGGTCCTAGAAAGAATCTTAATTTTATATACTTCTATACCATTCTAATTTATTAGGATGATCATGTACTACTTCTATAATCTAGAGAGTCTTTGATAATTATAAACTCCCTCACCAAATCAAACCATGTTCATACTTTTGACCTAGTGATTTCTGTGATTTTATCCCAGGGGAACTAAGATTTTACTGCCATAGGGTCTAAAGTATCAAAGAATTAGACATGATCTACATTGTTAACATCAGAAAGATGGTTTAGAGATTATAGCACATTAATGTGATTCAACATTACTTATCATTATTATCGTAGAGGCTTTGTCAAACCCTGGAAAACTTAAGTAAAAACTGTATTCCAAATACACCATGTAAATAAAATGAAAACTGGGGGTGCCTGGCTGGCTCAGTCAGAAGAGCATGTGACTCTTGATCTCAAGGTCGTGAGTTCAAGCCCCATGTAGGGTATAGAGATTGCGTAAATAAATAAAACTTCAAAAATTGAAATGAAAACTAAAATATATAAAAAAGAGAAAAACATGCTTATATTAGAGTGACAAAATTTATAAGCAATTTGAAAATATTTTGTTGATTTTCTTTAACAAAGAATACAAACTACTTGCTAACCAGTGGTATGAGGAAAATTACCTTTGCCCTGGTTCCAAAGAAAGATATTAACCTACTTCTTCTTTATTTAGAGTTAACCCAACTGGAATTTATAAGCTTTCCTAAATTTTACTGAAGTCCATTAAAGGAAATGCAAAGACCACCAGTGGGTTAAAAGGCAAAATATGGAAGCGGGATCAATGTCTACTGAATCTATTTAAAATAGACTTGAGACCACAATCTAAAGTTTACAAAGCTCCCGCAAGGATTTACAAACAAATCCATCTAATGTATAAGCCATATTCTTATCAAAGTACTTTCTAAATTAAAACAGTAGAGTGGTATTATGGCAATATCAACACAAATATCAGTTTAATAACATGGTAAATTTATTCTGGTCAAAGCCAAATGCTATATGGGCAGACAGTTCTTCCTGAAAATCTTAATTTATTGTTTTAGTCAACTTTCTGAAAGGGTAGCGGTCATTTTTTCTTCCGTTTGGGTTTTTAAGAACATAAACATTTTCAATGATCTCACAAAGGCTCAGGTCCCAAAAGGTAGCTGGCCTAGGAAGGACAGCAGGAGGCCAGCAGTGACCCGGAAAGCTAAGGAGAGGCGTGAGTATGTGCTCATGCGTTATTTCCCATGGTTCCATCCAAGAAAATGCCGTATTGAAGCGATGTGTATGAATGCATCCATTATCCCACTCAAAGCCTTGACGCTGGCACAGTTCACTCCCTTGGAGACAATCTAGACCATCGACCAGGGTGGAGGCTCTTAAGTAACTTTATGAGTTGGTTTCATCTAGGTAGCTTCTCAGGTGTGGTTCAACAGCCCCACCCTAAAGACTGATAACCCTAATATTTGTCATGTCTATTTATCCCCTCGGCTTGAAGAAAGACCCAATCAGCCTGGGGGGATGACTGGGGGATGATTGCAGATGGAGCCCACCTTATCTCCAAGTATCTGGACACTTGTCCCATGCACACGCCCTCACCTTGACCATCTTCATCTCCTATGCTCTAAAACGATGACATTTTTCTATACAGAACGTTGGTCAATATTTTTTTTAAGGCAACAGAGTTCCTTTAGGTCTTTAAGAGAATACACAAATATGAATAAAGGAAAATTGTTTTGTTGTGACGTGATAACCAACAAAAGAAGTCATTCCTATTATAATTCTGAAAGTTTACACTCTTTCCTTCAAAGGTTCCGTGGTAGTGGGTAAGTTATACACGCACATCCCCTCCCCTCCACCCCCACAGGTTTCTACAAAGAAAAACAAAGGTTACATATGCACAACCCGGTAAGGGTAGCAGCAACATGAAAGAAGGTTCCTCTGATACTTATCTCATCACTATTGCCCATTTTAGTGCTTTTTCTTTGCTTAAAAATCCTTGCTACCCCTATGGTGACATTCTTTCTGTCCCAGCACAGTAAGTTAGGAGAACAAGGAGAGCAAGACATCGCAGAGGATCTTATAGCATGAGAAGCAGATTGTTCTAGAACTCTTGCTTCTGGGCTGGGTGAAGACAACAGGGCTGGCCTCCCAGCCTGGGATGAGGCAGGTATGTGCAGCTGGTCCATGAGTGGGGTGGAAACAGGCATCTGCACAAGAATTAACAGGCCCACGGAGAGGTGCCCAATCGAACCCGTGTGAGCAGACGTCCCCACCTGTCTTTGAGTGGATTACGAAATGCCGGATTCCACCTTGGGGCCATTCTGAATGACCCACAGCCTGCAGAGGGATTCCGGGATTCTGGGAGGTGAAAGAGGGTGTTGTTTACTAGCCACGCCTCGAAGAGCCAGCTTTAAAGAATGACCAGGAAAATTCATAAAACTGGAATTTAGGTTGTAGCCCCAAGCGTTCCTTGGGCATGAAACACTCAAAAATAAAAATCTGGGTGAACGACCACATTTCACCAGTTTCTTCTTAGTTCTTAAAAACAACTCAGGAACCGATCACATCTCATCCAAATCCACTAGAATGTAAACACCAGCAGAGCAGAGACTTTGTTTCTGAGAACAGTGCATGACACACAGAAGGTGCTCAACACATGTGCGCTAAGTGGACCAACACATCCTAAGACCTCACTAATACTGGTTCTCCGTTTCTGCTGCAGTGGTTGTATGAAAGCTCTAACGTACTTTTGCCTTTTGCATTTTTAATTTTTAAAATTTTTGTACAACATATACATTTAAATTAAATATTCTACATATAAAATTCAAGGCGATCCGTATCAGGGGGAAGCTCCATGGCTTTTCTTCCCTTCTGGTCTTCTTTCTTTTTTCTTTCTTTTTTAAAGATTCATTTATTTGAGGGGTACCTGGGTGGTTCAGTGGGTTAAGCCTCTGCCTTCGGCTCAGGTCATGATCCCAAGGTCCTGGGATCGAGCCCCGCATCAGGCTCTCTGCTCAGCGGGAAGCCTGCTTCTCCCTCTCCCTCTGTCTGCCTCTCTGCCTACTTGTGATCTCTCTCTCTTTGTCAAATAAATAAATAAAATATTTAAAAAAAAGATTCGAGAGAGAGAGTGAGAGAACGCATGGGGAAGGGCAGAGGGAGAGAATCTGGAAGCAGAACCTCCCCCCCAATTCCTCTGGCTCAGTGTGGAGCCCAACTCAGGGCAAGCGCAGGACCCTGAGATCATGAACTGAGCCAAAATCAAGTCAGCTGCGCAACCGACTGAGCCACCCAGCCACCTTCTGGTCTTTTAAAGGGAAAAACATACTCACACTAATTGGATCAAACTGGCTGAATGGTAAAAGCCGGAACTGGAAACCAGTGTGGCAGAGCTTACTTAACCACCACCCGCGCTATTGGGAAGGGAGTCAGGAGACAGGGCCAGGTCACACAGACAGACCTGGGGCTCCCCCAGACGTCATCGGGGCTATGGAGACAAGCTAATCTCGTTAGCACTTCTCTCCCCCATGCTAGTCACAGCCTAATCCATAATAAAATCCTTCCCACCAGGTGGGCATCCACCTACAAGCCCGTTCTGGGCACAGAGGCTCTCTTGAGTAAGCTGCTCGTTTCCTCCTATTGCAAAGCACTAAGGGACAGTTGGCCACTAGGGAGTCTCCTTCCCCACGCCTTCCTTTCCCCTATCACCAGGCTCGCCATCCCTAGATTGCACCATCCCATTCACTTCCTGGGTGAATCTGATCCAACCTTTTTTATGTGTAACTTCAAGGAGCTTAACATACTGCTGAGATTTTGTTCTTACTGTTGTGATTATTTACCGTATTTCTTTTTTCAATTAACCCATTAGTTTCTTTGGGGGATGGAGTCTTCTTTTACTCCAGCACTGGCCCATCTAGCACTTAGTGTCTACCCCCAAAATGCTTGGTCTACGCAAGAGTAACCGAAGGAGCTAGTTGCTTGTACATATGTGGATGACTTCCTATATTTTATGGAATGTGGCATACTTCCCAGTGCCTCTCTTCTGTTGGCTAGAAAGCTGATATTAAGACTCCCTCATATGACTGGTCTATAGAATCACCATTAGGGAAGATCAAAAAGTGACTGGCAAATAGGAGTTAAGCCTCCAGTAACATACTTTCCTATAAAGCATCTCTTTAGCAACATTTAAATTATATACTTTTAGTATATACTCTTTCCAAAACATATTAGGACACATTCTTGTAGTGGGATGTTTTCTATTAAAATGCGTTTGGGGCTCATTAGCAGATGGATCCAACACACCTCAGTCACAATACTCTGAAATTGCTCACTCTGCTCCTTGGGGGCTCAATTTCCCCATATTTGCCATTCTTACTACTCTTTTTTAAGATTTTATTTATTTATTTGACATAGAGAGAGAGAGAGAGAGAGTAAAGCAGAGGTGGTGGCAGGCAGAGGGAGAGGGAGAAGCAGACTTTCCACTGAGCCGGGAGTCTGATGTGGGGCTCGATCCCAGGACACTGAGATCATGACCTGAGCTGAAGGCAGCCGCTTAACTGACTGAGCCACCCAGGTACCCCATTCTTACTACCCTTAAGACCCAGAATCAAATGCCTCTCTTCCATGCGGCCATCCTTGATCTCCCTAGACAGAAAGCAACCCTCACGCCTCTCATCTCCTACAGCGCTCTGTGTCTCAACGGTCTTTGTTTCACGTGCCACAGCATCTGACCTCATGCCTGGCACATATTCAACAGACATGCAACAATCCTAGCAAGAATGGCCCTTTCTATATGTCCCTTCATATTTGTCATAGAGAAAACGAGAAACAGACCAAATATCCAACATCAGGGGCCAACTGAGCAAGAACCGTGGTACATCAGCACAAGGGGATATTATGTTCCTAATAGAAATGACCACTGTATATAAATGCCTTCTGCCCATTTGTGGAAATGTTCATATAACAAAATACTTTACAGGAAAAAATTACACAAGCAGAAAATGAACCATGGCTCCAATTAAAAAAATTTCTGGATGCACCTTCATAAGGTAATTTGGAGTTAAATAAGTAAACTTGACATTAATTAGCATTTTTATCTTATATTCGTGGTATCACAGGACATCCATCTTTAAATTCTCCAGCATTAAATATGCAGCCAGAAGG
The DNA here is from genome assembly GCA_028534135.1 of Potos flavus. Taxonomy (NCBI): domain Eukaryota; kingdom Metazoa; phylum Chordata; class Mammalia; order Carnivora; family Procyonidae; genus Potos; species Potos flavus. Next base: position 72,252,002 of record CM052892.1, on the reverse strand, counting down.
GCTTTACTGTCTCAGAAATCATCAAATGGCATTTCCAATGACCAAGGGCTGGGAATCCTCTTAATCACTTTGATGTAACCTTGTTGATTTAGTCCAAATTCCTGAAAACAGACTTAGAGAAGGCTTACTAGCTATTCCGTGGCTGCCTGAAATACGCCCTCTCTGAAAACGTC